>JAUKPP010258841.1:0-22154 GCA_032273245.1 Phyllaplysia taylori
TGTGTGTGTGTGTGTGTGTGTGTGTGTGTGCGTGCGCGCGTTTGAGTACGAGTGGTAGAGACGCGTGAATGAGTTTTACTATTTCCATGTTACGTAAATATTATGTTTTGAATGAAACACCAAGCCAATGTGACAGTGACTGGACAATAAACTATTATCTTATCTTATCTTATCTTAAGCATACTTTCACTACAGCCTCCAACGTCAGTACTTATTAGGAAAAAATAGCCTTCAAATCTCTCATAACATACATTTCCAGTCCAGTGGTCATCTTTGCTTGAGCCCCTCTGTCTGTATGTAAAATAACATAGAACATGCTACTGGGCATACAAAATAAATAGTTAAAATAAATTGTATGATTCCCGTCAGTTCGTCCTGTTCAGTACTTTTGGTCCTACGATTTATCTGTACTGTCGGGTCTGATTTCTGATGCGGAGTGCCTGAGCTCGCTGCGAGGCTTGACCCCTGGGAGAATTGATCGTTGGTCGCCTGTGGTCAGTTAGGGTCTGGTGGCCCCGGAAACCTGGGAGCTGCAGGGAAAATAAAGGGAGAACAATAAGCAACTGTCGTATATCTTTCACTGGCTATGATAGACGGACAGGACAAATTGAGTAATAATTATAATCGCTTTGAACGTGGAAAGAGATATTACATGTATGTAGAATATGACAATATTCAAGCTAATAATTATATGTATGTATGAAATGTTCATGCTTTGACACAACACAAATGGAATGACCATCAGGGAAAGGGACTGCAATAAGGAGAACAAGAGTATAAAACAACCAAGGAAGCTGGTGCCCCCTGTGGATAAGTAGCTTCTAACTAATGATTGAATGAAAGCAGGTCCAATGAGGAGGGAACTCTATAAAGGCCTACACTGAAGACAATCCAAAGACAATGAGCTCTATAGTAAGCAGGGTTTTGAAGGTCAATGGGTACTATGTACTTGTGCAGTATAATTTGAAAAAACGTAGATATGAGATAGAGAGACAGTTTAAGAGAAAGACAGAAAGAGATCAGCAGAAAGAAAAGCAAAGGAGGATAAAAGAAAGAAGATAAATACCTAATTAAAGAGAAGCAGTTCAAATTTAAAAAGACAGTAGCATAAAAAAAATACAGCACATCATTTAGGACCATACATAACAGGACTCAATTAAAGACCAAACTGAGTTTGCAATCTCTCTACTCCCTATATGGCGAACAATACTGAGAAAACAGAGTCACTGAATGTAGCAATTGAAAATTAGAGCTGAAAATATTTAATATGATAAAAAGTCACAAGTATTGTACCATTGTTTCTAAGAATGACTGGTAAGTCACACAAGATTTTCTTAAGATACTGGCAGATTTCAGTAGCATCCTAAAGCATTTCAAGAATTTTTATTTGAAGTTTTTTCATGTATATTACCAAAAAATATTTCACAAGCATGCTGCCAATGACAGAAGGGTGTACACTCTAGAGAAAAGATAAGAATCACCAGTGCACAAATGTGATTAACTTATTGACAATAAGAAGAGTCCAAACTTAAAACTCGAGGAAACACCTTTCTCCTAAAGGCCAATCTTGCACCTTGCCCTTGATACCCGACTTGGAGCAATTCTTTGAACATTAAAATCAGTGCTCTTTGTATTTTTTATTCATGCTCTCAGATTCTTTTTTCACAGCCATATTCAATGTAAGTACATGTACTGAAATTATTGTGGGAATCTACACATAGGTGCCATTTTCACACTTAAAGTTTTTTCACAGTCATATTAAATGTAGGCAATTTAATCTTTTAGGCAGTGCCACTTATTATATCGATGGTATTTGCATTTTTACCCACACCTTTTTTTTCACGATCATGTAAAATGCAACTACTGAAAACATTTTTTTCAAATTCATATGAGTGCCTTAGAAATAAATGCTCAAGAGACATAACAACACATGGATCTAGCGCACAGTACACAGCAAATTTCACAGTGTGCATTACAAACCACAAAAAAATAGTATTTGTGCAAATTAAAGGGCTCTTAGCGCTCTTTCCCCCCACAGTGTAATTTGCAAAAGGAGCAGAGACATTTCATAGTTTACCAAAAAGGGTCTGAAAACAGGCTCCTTGCTTGATCATTTGCTTGTGATTTAGGGGTATAAGTCTAATGTGCTGTGTATTTAACTCTTACATCAGCAACATGAGTGATTCAGACTAGTAAGAACGCTACCATACAAGGAATGCCAGGTGTAAGACAACCTTAAGGCCCCACCAGGTCATACTTATAGTATATTATATGCTTACTGTTGTTAGAAATTACCTTTTTTTAAATCATGTTGAAAATATGAAGGGTTACATACAAGAAAAGCAATGGAAAATTGCAATGAATGAAAATCTTTTGTCACAACTGTGGCTAAAAATTAAAGTGAACAATATCGGGGAGTCAACAATATAAAGAATGTATGGGTAATTGATAATTCAATGAGAAATTTAAAATATTAATACTGTTCAAGCAAAGAAAATAAATTACTTATTGTCATACTAATAAATATGCATCACATAGCGCAGAGAACATGGAAAAAAATATATTTTGTAATGTTGAAAAAAATATATAGTTAAATGAAAAAGAAATATATACATTCATTTTTTCACTTTTTGAGAAAAAGAGTTTTGTTGTCATTAATATTATAGGCCCTGATTAAATTCAAGTAAACATGTTTTTGAGGAGTTTTCAATGAAAGTTAGGCTGTTGTTGCCCTAAAATAGCCGTCTTACAGTGTCTAGCTATCCCAGCAATACCATGTGTTGTTGATATTTAGGCTACCGGTACAAAAAAAACCCACCTAAAATAAGACTTTTTAGTTTTTGCCTTGAAACACTTTGGAATAATATGCTATTTTCCTCCCTTTTGCAACATATAAAAATTAATAGGAAGTAAATACTGTAGTGCACAAAAATGGAAAGGCACCATCTCTTTTAAAACAACATGTTTTTGCTATCTTTCAGTACAGTCTTCTTTCCTTCTGCTAATGAAAGTGTTGTGAATATAGAAAAGAAAAAAATGTAGTGAGCATGCAAAATTGTGAATGAAAGCATGTACCTGAGGTAAAGTGGAATAAAAAAGATAAAATAAGTGAATAAAAGAGAGGAGGAAGTAGGGAGAGACAGACCGATAGAAAGAGAGAGAGAGAGAGATAAGTGGGAGGAATGAAGGACAGATTTAAGAGAGAAAAAGGAAAGAGAAAGCTTGGTGAGGTGGATGATAGAGATTGATAGACAGAAAAAGGGAGCTTTTGGCTTGATTTGAGTTTATACAACCCTGTAAGGTCTTTTAGAGGCGGGATTCTTCGGCCATGCCTGCCAGAGTCAACCCAGACTGAGAGGGACATAACGTCCCCGGAGGAGACAGAGATATTCACATCCATTATAAGTTTACAGAGAGAAACATCAAAGTCAAGACCACCTGCTGATGTAGAATGAACTGTTTTATTTTGTCCAATTGTATAGAAGAGACTGAGAGAAAAGGTCGAGGGGGAATGACTAAGTGAGTGAATAGTGAGTGAGGGGAAGAAGAGAGAGAGAGAGAGAGAGAGAGAGAGAGAAAGGGAGAGAGAGAGGGGAGAGAGAGCAAAGAGGAAGGACCGAGGGAGTCGGAGAAAGAATGAGAGAGGAGGTGACAGAGCCAATTTCAAGTGCACAAAATCATTGACAGCTTGTGTCTGCTTTGTGAGGCGTGCATCATAAATGTTATGTATCTTGTGAATGATTGTACAGTATTTAATATGTCTTGTGTACATTTCCATGTTGATACCATGTCTGGTAAATCCATCCAAATTTCTCTTGCGGATCAATAAAGTATATTCTTATCTTTTATCTTAAACTCCCATCCTTTGTTTGATAGGTGAAGAGCCTGACCATTGCACAACAAATGTCGGTGCCAGGAGAAGAGAAAGAGGATGTGAAAGACAGGAAGAAGGGAGAACAGTGAGGAGGGATGAAGATTTCATTTTTTCCTTGTTGTGTGAGGAAGAGGAAGACCAACACAAGAATGGGAAAAAGACATAGAGGACTGGCTAGGAACAACAACAACACAGGCAAGCGGACTGGCAGAGGATTGAGTGCTGTTCTGCAGGAAAGCCCAAGAAGCAATGTCCCACAAAGGGATCAGCTGATGATGATGATAATGTGTGAGGTCACAATTCCAAATACAAGTGCCTAAAATTGTGCCAGCTAATCAAGTGTAGACACTCAACAAAATAAACTGTTATCCCCATGTAAAAAAATAACAGGCAAAAAAGGTCAAATATATGTTACTATATAAAACATCACTGTCATCCCACAATTGCGCAAGCCATTTTAAACACATTAAGACCATTGTCTCATTGAGGTCCCTGAGTCTTCTTATTCTAATAGAAACACTCTTCAAGTATAATAGTGTAAGAAAATTATGCCTTGCACCATAAATGTTGATCAGTGTCAAAGGTTGTCGAGCAAGGGGTTTTGAAGATATCCATCAAACGGATTATGACCGGTCATCTATATTCAGCATATATGTTTTTGCCTCTAGCATATATATACCTGAGTGAATTGTTGAGAAAAGGTAGTCAGAGAGATGGCCATGTAAGGCTTGCTGCCTGGCACAATCCACTTCTTAGAATATTAGACTAGAATAGAAGAGAAGACGCGAGAGAAAGACGGAGGACAAGACCGCAAAGTAGAACCAGAAGAGGCATCAACCCAGGAGAGCCGATATTCCCAACCCTCAACCTGCGGTGCTGACTGCTTCGGTCTAGCCATGGAGACAACTCCGCTCCAGGTCAACTCCTCTCCAACTAAATCTTGTTATAATTAGAGACACTGATTCTCCTTCTGTACACTTTGACTACTGAACGCTTAACTGATAGATAAATAAAGTACTCCCTATACAAAGACGGCTTGCTCCACGGTGTGTAGCCTACAATTACATAGTACTGCTACAATACTCTTCTAGTACAAAACAAGGTTTTGTGAGAGACAAGCTCTTTTAGTATGATAAAATAACATTCGTGTCCATTTTCTCAAAACAATAAAATATGGCTTTGACAGCTGTGAGGTGACGGTAATGAAATGCAACAACTTGACATCAATACAAGTTTCAGAAGCATTTATGTGCCTCTCAAGACATTGAAAGCATTCTGTTATGTCCATAAAGTGTTACATCTACATAATGTGAACCAAGCACGTGAACTGAATGCAGTTTGAATTATCCAAGTCTAATATTTGGTGACTTACAAACCTGACTTGGTTAGCCGAAGGGCATGTCATGAAAATTTCTTGACACAGGAAGCAGAAATAGGAGAAACAGAATGTATCTCATGAGCCTACAGCAGTTTGAAGATTCATATAAAACTTTTTACAAATACGATATTTTTCATTATTATTAAAATTTGAGATACAAGATACACAATAACAATGTGTATTATATTTTACATAATATGAGTGTGTGCTTGAGAAAAGAAATTACAATGCATTCCCTAGTCAGATTTCTGGTGAAGATTTTTTTCTTTTTTGGAAAGAAATGAGTGCTTATACCTATAAAAGCTGAAAAGCAATTCTTAAAATACATAATTTTTTTTACAAACTCTCCCTACGAAAAGATGAGCCGATTGCAGAAAATTGTCTATTACATTGCAATCCAGTATTCAACTTCTCCATTCCAAGGGTACAGAGCTAGACTGCCATGGTTATGTAATGTAAGTTCGTAAGACTACATGATTGAAAGGTGAATAACCCATAGAAGTCCCCAATAAAACTGAAAATAATGTGTGTGCTTGTGTATGTGTGTGTGTGTGGTGTGGTGTGTGTGTGTGTGTGTGTGAGTGTGTGTGTGTGTGTGGTGTGTGTATGTGTGTGTGTATGTGTGTGTGTATGTGTGTGTTTGTGTGTGTGTATTTATGTGTGTGTATTTATGTGTGTGAAATAAGTTTGGACATGTATATAATGCAATATATGTATTATCCTTATGAATGATGCACAAGTTCCATTCTAAATGTGAAGGATAAAATGTATCCCCTGACTGTGTAAACATGCATTCATTGGTTGTAAGCAATACTCACATGGGGTTGATAGGGTTGGTGATAGTGTATGGTGCCATTGGTCTTGTTGGTGTCATTCACTAAAAGAGAAGGGAAAATAGATAAGATCGTCATTTCAATTCATTCTAAGATTATGATTCAGAATTCAGAAATTAAATTCTATTGGCATCAGATTTGAACTGAAAATAGCCATATCTATGTTCCATTTTAATATATCATTTTATTACCAAGAGGCTAAAACAGCCAAAGATGCTGGCGCCTCTATAAACAACTAACTTTGAACTAACTAACTAACTTTTAATATTGAACAATTTGACTTAAAGAGACAAATCATTTTCCTTTGAACATTTCTCTATCTCTGGGTGAAAGATTTCTGTACTATCAAGTAACCTCTATCTACATATAACTCAAAACTAGCGAAGTTAAATGGACTATACAAAGATAATGAACTGCAACATAACTAGGTTTAAAAACTAATCAACATGACAACTTCTCTGACCAGTGGCATGAAGATACGATCAAATTAATTTTCACCAGATCGGAGTTACCACCACCAAAAAATAAATACAGTCAAGCACGGATAGCTTGAATATGTTGGGAATTGACAAATGTGTTCCACATATCCCTAATTCGAGCAAACCCTAATTATGTAATTTAAGAGTGGAAGTAAAAGAAGTAACAATGCTACTACTACTATAAAAACGCCCCCTAAAATATGAATTTTTTTTTTTATTCGGGCCATAAGGCCAGGCAAAGTGTTGTTTCCAGCTCTGTTGATTTCACCCAGTGCACAAGTACAGGTGCTGTTTTTCGAGGCAGGCATCAGGTATCATTTGTTTTCCTTGGTTCCTTTGTTCACCAGTCTATTCAGCATCTTCATGAGAAGATTCTTCTTCTTCTCTCTCTCTCTCTCTCCCCCAGGTTCTCTGCCTGCATCAGGTTCTTTCTCTCTTCCTCTCTGTTGCTTTCTTTTTCTCTCTCTCGATGTTGCCAAGATCTTCAAGTTGAAGCGTGTTTTCCTTTCCCAGCACCAGAATGGAAGGCTAAATGAATCGGGATCCAGCTTCTTCTTTTTCTTCTCGCTCTCTCTCTCCTAGTCCCAACGTCCACAAAGTTTATAATGCGGCTATCACTACCCTCTCATCTTCTATCTGCCTCGATTTCTTCTCAAAATCCCAACATCATACGCTAAAACACCTGCATCATACTACCGTCTGTCTTCAACAGATTCCCACCCCCTGAATCACCCCACCTACTACCCCCCCCCCCCTCTCCAAGATGGCTGGTCATGTAGTACAGCCAGTAGAGTCAGGAAAGCTCTAGCGCCCTACACATGCAACACCTAGATCTACAGGTGATGTGTAATGATGCGTTTTGACACCAGATGCGCGGGGATGGGCGTGGTGGACTCTCGATCATCCCACTTTTGCTTTTTTTCTCGACCGATAGGGGTAGATTTGTTCGGGCTGTTCGAGATGGAGCGTTTGAGACATCTGTAAGGGTATTCGAGGATGCCGTGCTGCGAGTACATAGAAAGTATAGCAGCTCATCCCGAGAATAGCATGCAGTTCGAGCAATCCGTAAATTCGAGTAATCTGTGCTTGACTGTACTTGATTAAAATTGTTTCTGCAATATTTGAAGTATATAGGCCTACTTAAAATTGTATAAGCAGATTAACTTCTAGGATTCTTATATTATCAGCATCCGTTCACTATCAGATTCTAACGTCCTATAGCTGGATTTGTAACTGGGCTTATGGCTAAAACAGCCAAAGATGCTGGCGCCTCTATAAACAACTAACTTTAAAGTGGTAACTGGGTTTGAATAGCTCACCTTTCAGTCTGTCATTAAGTCTGTCAAGTGATTCCATTAATCGTTGTTCTTCAATGGATAGAGCTGATGCACCACCTGGAATATTAAACATTAAATATGTTAAACTAAAACTTCAGTTATAATTATTTTAATCAATACATAAACAGATAAACAGTAATTAATTAGTTAGACCAACATTGGGTTAACAAAAGAAAGACTGTGGTAGCTACATTTGTAAACTTTGCTGGTTCTGTGGGAGGAAAGGAGGGGAAGATAGAGACACAGATATATATATAGAGAGAGAGAAAAGAGGGGGGAGGAAGGAAAGAAAGGAAAAAATTTTATCTTCTACCCCCTTGGTAAATCATGGCACAGCCACGGTGGTATATTCACCAAATGCAACATGATGGAAAGAACAATTTGTTATATTTTCACAGTGCAAGGCATATTTCAGAACAGTCTACCCCTTTTCGGGACTTCCGGACACTGGGCTTGATTTCGGGACATTCCCGAAAAATTCGGGACGGTTGGCAAGCCTGTAATTAGTGTGCATTGTGCAGCATTTAGAGCCTTTTTAGGGGTTAGGCGCGATTTAAATTCTAATTTTTACCATCAACACTTTGTAGTGACTCGGCATGTATATGCGCCAACCTAAATTCACCCAGCCAGTTACTCGGCGCGGTGGGGTAATGGTTAGGCTCTTCGCCTGTCATGCGGACGACTCCGGATGGATCCCCGAGCGCGGACGATCTGGGTTTTTTTCTGCTGGGACTTTTTTCCCTCTCAGCGCCGGTTGGCCCTGACAGGCAGGGTCGAAGTAGCCCGTCTCTTAAATGACCTTACAGTGTTGCAGGGGACGTAAAACTGGTAACCAAAAAATTTGCGCTTATATGCGCCAGGCCTGAGAAGCCTGATCGCGTCAAGGCTGGCTGCACGTGATTGATATAGTTCTTTGTCCTTCTGCCTGTGTGACTACAAAGTGTTAAATCTCTACCTCTATTTCTGGCATGGTTATGCATATCCTGCTTCATCTGAGCCTCTTCCATGGCAGCTTGTATGTGGCTGTCTGTCAGGGACTGTTTGGCAAGCCGCTCCGCCATCATAAAGGCTGCTGTGCTCTCTGATACTGGGAGAAAATCATAATCAAAATACTCTTGTTGCCTTTTTTAGAAATATTTTCATATGTGTAAGCCATTTTCTCTGCCAATTTCAATGCCCTATATGGCTTGTCAAAATGAAACTATTAATGATACTTTTTCTTTCTGCATTAACAAACTTTTGCTATTGCAAAAGGTGGAAAACAAAATGACCATGCTTTGCTATGGGAAAGCACTACATAAATGGAATCATTATTACCATACTAAGAAAATTTTTATGTATGTCATGTGTTATTGAAACTCCATCTGCATTAAAGCACTTACTATAGCCAATTTGCAAACGATTTTCATGCATCATCATAGATATAAGTATCATGCATGAATATCTTAGTTCCTGACATAAGCATACTATATTATATTTGAATGGCTGAACAGATCTTTAACATGTTCCTAAACCACTGAAGAATGCCCATGACTGATGCTGCCTTTGGTTTGGTTACCAGTTTTATTTCCCCTGCAACACTGTAAGGTCATTTAAAAGATGGGCTCCTTGACCCTACCTGTTAGGGCCAACCTGGACGGAAAGTGAAAAAATCCCAGATCATCCACGCCCTTTGATCAAACTCAGGTCTTCCACCTGACAGGCGAAGAGCCTAACCATTACACCACAGCGCCGGCTGATGCTGCCTGACCAGCTTTGAAAAAACATGATGCAGTTATAATGATCTGTTTTAGATATTTACCATCATCTTGAGGCTTATAAGCAAAGGCAATGGGAGTGGGTGGGTTGTCTGAGGGCTGTGGTTGGCCCCCAGGAAGCTGGGATGTGTGACGGCCGTAGATAGCACTTGTCGCCCTCTGAGTTGCAGTGACCGGAACTGATGGTCCCAATGATGAAGCAGAATGGACCCGTCTTTGCTTCAAAAGTCCATACCTGTGAGAATAAGGCTAAGTTGTCAGACAATGCCAATTGATAAATCAATGTGTAGATCATACAAGAGGTGGTTTTGACTAAGAAATAACATGACCACCTTGGATTATGAAGGCATCTACTTCAAACAATGCAATGAGCACCATAAATTTTAACAAAAATTTAGTGGCTCAGACCACAAGCATATAAAGCTACGGATTAAGAACATCAAGCTACTTCTTAAAATGACCTAACAGGGCTGACAGATGCTAAAACTAAAACAAATTAGAACAAAATCATAGAAATCCTATAGTATGTGCACTACCATCAATCTCTGCTTTGGGCCTACAATAATTTCTGTTTTCCCAAACTCACTCAATATTATTATCAAGCTGAAGTGAGATCTAAATTATTGGTACAAGATGACTTTATTTACAAAAAACTGCGTTCCCATACAATTTTCTTATTTCTGTTTTAAAAAATATCAATGTCACTCAAACAGTTCAAATTTCATATTGGATGAATTGACCTAAAAACTTTCACAAACCATGAGAGGAGAAACAATAATATGGCTTACCGCCGCAAGTAGCTTCCTTGTTGCTGAAGTGCAGGCTTGACTTTGTTACTCTGAGCAACTGTAGCAGGTACAGCCCGAGGGTTGAAAAATCCAGACCCCGTTCTCAGTCCAGTCATACCACCGTTGTTTCCTCCAAAACCTGAAAATTTTACATGTAGACTGTCTGGAGTATAATGATGCTAAAAGATTGAAACACGACCAAAGTGTTGCCTCTTGTATAATATCATTTATCCATTTCAATGCCCTGTAAATAGACGTAACCCCAATAATATTAACAACTTTTGTCTTTAATTTTTTAGGGAAAATAAACACTAAAACTAAATATAATTTCCTTCTTATTTGCTAATGGCTCGAATAACAATTTAACAATTTTCCATCACTTGCAAGAGGAAAGAAAGCATCAAGCAATTTATTTCAATCTATTTCACAAAAGAAAAGAGAATGAATAAAACTTTTGTCATGTCAGAAGTAGCCTACTCCAAAATTATTTTCGTCATAAAAAAGTAAATCAAGGAAATTAAAAAGGGTATTTTTGTGTCCACTGCTTATGCCATCTAAAGTGACTGGTGTTTGCAAGAAAACTTGGTAAAACAATAGCTGTTGTTGTTGCTGTATTGTTATCAAACAGGGACATTTTTAGCTGTTCACTCTTTAAGTGGTCTTAAGACCCACAAAGCCATGGCAGTTTTGCTCTGCACCCTGGGGGTGGAGGGCCTTTACACTGGCCTCTTGATGCTGCAGTAGCGCAATGCAGTTTCAAGACCTCTCCTGAGCGGAGTAAACAATAGCTTAAAGCAAACCACTAGATATAAGTTTTTTTCTTTACATTGAAATAAAAATGGAGAGATAAAGAGCAATGAACTGGCTTAGAAAACTTTACCTAAGGAAGCTCCATCAATAATCTTTGTGGACAGTGTGGGGACTGTTCTAGCTGCTTGATCCCCAGAACCAACACCTGCTGTCTTGTTGCTGTTCTTCTCCTCCTCTTTGGTCAGACAATTGCGAACTTTGTCCCACAACCATGTGATTTCTTCATCTGTCGGAGTCCTATCGATTCTCAATCCATTTTCATCATAAACCGGTACATTAGCGTTATCGTTGTTAGTGTTGGCATATGTTGGAGTGCTGTTGCTAGACTGTTGAATAGCAATCTTGCTGGTGCGGCTAACACCAACATTCGAAACTGGCACCCTCTTACTCGCAGAAATTTTAGCTCTATCAGACAAAGCCTGCTGCTGCTGATTATAATCCTTTGCCGAAGAATCCCCGCCAGCACCATCATTTGTCTGACTCGGAGCTCTCGCTGCGTGATACACCACACCGTTTGTCTGGCCACCTGAAGGCACTTTCACTGGGACTTTTGTCATGAAGTTGTTGTTGACAGTTTTCACTTTTGTCTCAAGATGGGACTTGTGCGCGATAGAGGCTGCTGCCCCAGATGTTGGACTCTGAGGGCTGTGATCAGACATGGCAGAAGAAGTTTTGTAACTCCCTGTATGATGCTCAGGGCTCATGATGATGTGAGCAGCCGCCTTAGGTCTGTTAATTGGGATGCTTGTGTTCAGGGAATTCCCTTGGGAAGGAGGCAGGTTGGATCTAGAATTATTTGCTGCTGAGCTGAAAGCGTTGTTATTGCTGTGATCAGAACTCGGAGTTGCCGTGGGATTCTGAGCAGGCGTGCCTCTCACTGAACCAGCACTTGCAGCTCTAGGTGCTCTTTGGACACTGTCAGGTTTCTGAGTGACTGAGGATGTCTTTGCCGACACGGGACGTGTAATCGCTGGCTCTGAAAGTTTGTAACAATGTAGGTTACATTATTTAATTTCAATTTTTTTCTTTTTTCAAACACATGATAAAATTTCAATCTTATTTGTGACCATAAGACCCTTACAAAGAATAAAATTTATTTTAGATAATGTTGGAATTAACTGGTGAGAAAAGAAAAGTTTCAAGGAAAATTAGAACATTTCTGAATGATTTTGGTCTGCCAGAGTAAGAATGCATTGTAAAATGTATAGAGCCTGCTTTTTAGCTGGGATATATGCACTATATAAATGGAATCAATACATCATTGCATTGTTGCGCTGCCAGTCCGTAAACTCCTTACGAATTTAAAACAAGAGTAGAGCGAGCTGATTACACCAGGGTGCCCACTGACTGCCCCTAAATAGAGAAATTTGAGATCAGAATAGTGCCACTCACTGTACAAAGGTGCTCCGGTGTTAATGATGACCATGCCCTTTGATCCATTGCTTTCATTGTTCATAGTCTTACTGTCTTCCTCTTCGATTTGATGATCAGCAAAACGAACACTCTTCTTTTTTCCCTGGAAAACAAAAAGCGTTGCAACAGACACACTAATTTTCCTTTCTTAACCATCAACATGTTTCAATGGAACAGAGAAAGTAACACACTTGTGCATCCATAATCATCACCACCACCTTCATCATCATAATCATCATCACCATCATCTTCGTCATTGTCATCGTCATCATCATCATCATCATCATCATCACCACCAACAGCAGCGTTACTATCAGCTGCAAAAACTTCTTCAATAACCCTCCCTTGAATCATATCATAACATTCATTTCTGTGTTATTTCACTTCGTTTATACCTTAACTAATTTCTGGCACCAAACCAAGCTACAATATACTACAGTAGCCTCTACCTACATGCACGCCAAATAAATGCGCACTCCACTCAAATGCACCCTATTGTCCAATGACAGACTTTTTATTATACAATTTGAATTATGCAGAGTACTTTGCCTAAATGCACGCTTCAATCCAGTAAGCATACTAGGAAAGGCTTGATAAAAACGGAAATTTTTATAGCAACTTCGATGGATAACAGCATAATAATACACGTCACAAAATCAGGTTTAAACAATCCTATTTAAATATTTGGCAAGGCTATCCCTTGGGTGGTACAATATGAGTGATGGACAGTGTTTTCACACTCCACTGTTAGCGGGCACATGAGATTCTAATGAGTCACATGCATGGGTGACTGATATTCTTGTTTGGTCGGTCAATTGAAGGTGTACAGATCTTTGATGGAGGGAGTTTGATCCCTCAAAAGCGTGGGTAAGTGTATAAGCCAACGTAACCACAGGATGAGCATCCGAAATAGAGTGCATAGAGTAAGAGAGAGCAAGAAAGAGAGAGAAATGTCATGTGTGCGGTTATAACAGTATACTGTATCGCATAAGTGTGGTCATAGAGTTCTAACAGCATGTATTTGTGCCTTGGAGTGCTTGAATGAGTGTGGGCAGATAAATGTGTACAGGCATGTGTCAAGGGCATGAAACTGTTGCGTAGTCTCCCATTCTTTCCTTTAATAAGTATGCTTCAAATAAATGCACGCTCCGCTTAAATGCACGTTTTAGTGCCCTCCCAAGGACTGTGCATTTACATGGAGACTACTATATTCACTTTGCAGGCAGAGCAAGTGAGCCATATACCTTGACATCAGATGGATTAAAGGAATTTATATACTGATTTAGTGCTGTACTAACAGCAATGTTGATGTAGGCCTACTTCACAAACCAGAGTACATGGATGATTGAATGGTTTGAATAATTGACAGTAATTTCAATTTCAGCTTTCAATCCTCAAACAGAACCCAGTACACCTTAAACCCCCTTTGTCTATCACATCTGAAAGATGTAATGAAGTGTTTGATGTAAAACAGAAATTGTGAATACACGCAGTGGTAAAGATTGCTGTTCAATGCTGACACAACCAAACGTTATAATTATAATTCAAAAGGTTCTGAAGTAAAAATTTTCTGATCAAATCATCTCATGATCTGCTACCTACCTTTTTGTCAGAATTCAATCGAGCCAACTCCAAACTATCCCGAGGAAATGACTTGTTCTGGTTGGCTTTCCCTGCTGTTTGACCAATGACCTTCGGAGCTGCCTGCTTTAAAATACCTCGGAGGGGAGGAGCATCTTCTGCCTCTACCCCTTCACAGTCCATGTCCTCTTTGGCTTTGTCTTCTCTCTGAGCTCCCTTTGAGGACAAGTCTGGGGTAGCTTGTGCGGAGCCTTGTTTGGAGTTTGCTGCACAGTTGTTTACCTCCCAGTGAGTGTATGCTGCGGTGGTGACGTTACCACCAGCGCTGGTCACCGATGAAGGTACAGGAGGACGTGTCTTGGGGAAAACAGTTCTCACCGCTGGGACCGGGATTGGTCCACTGACCGCCTGCCCAGCTTGGCTGGCATGAGCATGTGCAGCTTCAGACCCATCCTGGTGGGGGATTGTGGGTACATGTGAGGCGGACGCTGCCCGTAAATGTGAAGAACTGGGAATCTGTTGGTATGATTGGACATTGGAGAGCGGTAGTTTTGTCATGTCTGCTAATCCCTGTTGGGGACTGACTATACTCCCTGGTTGCTGGGCTGATGACAACATTGTTGAAGCTTGAGGCTGGCTCGGGTATGTCATCTGATTAGAGCTGATGCCTGGGGGCTGATAGGTGTGAGACAGAGGGTAGCTCATATCTTGAGTTGTCATATTCCCAAAGTTACTGATTTTGCTGTTGTTTTGAGAATAAGAGTTAAGTGCACTTACAGTGGAGATCTTGTTCATATCTGAAGCATCTGACGTACCTAAATTACCAACATTGGAATATATAATGGGTTCAGGTGCCGATTGGGGAAAAGAAGATGCTGGGTATGAAGTTGTTGTTGTGACAGAGGTCAGGGTTCCTCTAGTGCTGTAAGGATGTTGATTGTTGGCCAATAGCGTACTCACCATTGACGTCTGATCATTTGGAACAGGGTTATTCCCAGGCCATATTGACAACCCAATAGCTGAGACGTAACGGGGATTGAAATCTGATAAAACATTATTGTCATTCTGGGTTGGGGTAGGCGTCTCTGTCAGAGTGGAGCTATTGGACTGGGGAGATGGTGACACCCAAGCCAGGGAGTTAGATGTAGCAGCAGCTCCAGATATACTGGAAACTTGATGATCCTTGACATGATCTGCAGGGTTTGAAGGAACGTCTTGCTTCGGTTTGTTTGTTAAGCCACCCTCTGGTACTTTGATGAGAGATATACTACTGCTGGAGCTCCCTGAATCTGCCAAGGAGTCCTGGGAAAATTGTTTTATTGGAACTCTGGGTTTCTCCTGGCTGATGGCTGTACCAGTCACAGCAAACGATCGGCCACTATTGCTTGGGTCTTGAATCAAATCCCCTCGGGTTAGGCCAACGTATGAGCTATGACTTTCATTTCTGTTGTGTAGATGCACATTTGAATTGCTGCTGACAGCAAGGGGAGCTGCTGGGTCTGAATCCCCATGACGAGTTGCGGCAGTGGTATCTTTTTTAAATGTAGCTGACGCAGTCATGTCTTGGTTGAGAGGTTGATGCAGTTCCATGGACCCAATTCCTGTGGCATAATTGTGCTGAGGGTCAACTCTGTTACTGTTGGACAGGTAGAAATGCTGTTGTTCTTCTATTTCTGACTGTTGAATGTGGGAAGGCTTCGAATTGCGACTGTCTGAGTATCCGGATGGCTGTTTCACTGGGGGGCTAATAGGTTTTGCTGTACCTCTAGCAATAAGGAAGGCATCCGGATCATCCCCCATTCTCTTAGAACCCTCAAGGCTGTCTAAACTGGAACAGCTATCACTGAGCTGCATACCTGCCCCACTATTATCTAAATGATCTAAATCTTCATGCATTTCTCTATTTTCTTGTGTGCTAAAATCTCTATCAATTTCTTTTCGGACTGCATAGTTAAAGTCGAGCAAGGCCTGCTGTTGCTGCTCAAGTAATAGATTCTGTTGCTGCTCCAACTGTTGTTCAAACAAACTGCGACTGCTGGTCAAGTTTTGCATGCTGTGATCCATCATCTCTGCTCGGACACCAGGGTCCATTTGATGACCAGGTCTGCCTGAAGCTGGGCGTGACGAATGGTATCTCGCCTGGTCAAAATAAGACTTTTCCAATGGGTCCATGTTTTCATCGCCTGGGGACAATACATGGTTACGATCGGAAGGAGGGCGGCCATGGCGAGGGCTGCCCCGGATGAGTCTGAGAGCATCTTCCAATGCAGCACCTTGGTGCCTTCTTGGACTAAGCCTTCCACTCCCTTGTCTTGAACTTGGGGGAATATGAGATCGCTGATATTTTTCAGTGGCCTGGTTTTGCTCTTCTCTCCTTTTTGACAGTATCTCTTGGCGTCTCTTTTCTTCTCTTTGAGCTTCTAGTTTACGCTTCTGTGCTTGAATTCTGAAGGGAAAAAAATCATATCATGTAAGTACATAGTAAAGAACTTTTGGCGGGTGAATGAAATACAAAATTTAATAGAACAGAACACTGCTTAAAAAAGCTCACTGACAGTTCTTAGAAAATGATTTTAAAAAAAGAAACAAGTCTTCACTATAAAAAAGGTTATTGATTATTCAGATACATCATACTGATTGCTGTTTGTATGA
This sequence comes from Phyllaplysia taylori, assembly GCA_032273245.1. Lineage (NCBI taxonomy): Eukaryota > Metazoa > Mollusca > Gastropoda > Aplysiida > Aplysiidae > Phyllaplysia > Phyllaplysia taylori. The sequence continues at coordinate 16,903 of JAUKPP010258841.1, forward strand.
AACAAATGAAGTTTAGTACATTGCTGTGTACTGACAGGAAAAGGCATTACATATAAATTATCTACATTATTTTATGTCGCAATACAGTCAAATAGGTTACAATATCTATAAGGGTTGCAAATATCGACTTGATATCTATACATTTTTAGATAAGAAGTTTAAAGAAATTGTACAATAGTACCAGATCTGCTATTGACTTGACTATGTGGTAAATTCATTGATGTTTGAGTTCAAACTGATACAAAAGGCCTATAACACTTACTTTCTTCTCTTATTTGTTTCTTGGGACAATTTTTTTGCCTTCGCAATGGAGTCACCTCTTTCACAATCTTCTAACTGCTCCTTCTCCAATGCCCGAAAGTGCTGGCTGAATTTGTTAAGGAAGAAAATTTAATTCAGCCACCATACATTCATTACATACAAATGATATACTACTAGTACATCATAATACTATTTACTATGGCATTAAACATTTTATAAAGCAAATCTATAAAATCATTATAATCATATGCCTGGCCTATGTTTTTTTTAAAGAAAATTATTAACTTATTCGAATGATAATAGGCAAAAAAAGTAAGCACTTTACACAACTATGTATATGATTGTAAAACGCATATAGCTTGCTTTCGAGCGGGGAAATGCGTTATATAAATGCAATCTATTATTATGTCCACACAAGAGAGCACATTCAGTCACTCATAGGGGTACCTTAAATTCTGAGATTGCAGGGATTGGAGGCATCTCCTTTTACTTTTAATTTTAAATGTCACTACTGTCCACCTATTTCCTGGCACAGAAACCAGTAGGCCTACTGAAAATGAAAGTGCTGCTGTAAAACCAAACAAATCGAGCAAATAAACAAGCTCTGAGATTACTAAGATACAATTTCATAAATCCAGAAAAAATTAAAAGGCTCTCATGATGATAATGATGTGTTCATCAATACTGACTGAAGTGAAGTTTCCGTCATCACAACAACTTCATTCTATTGAAAAAATAAGTTATCATCGTTAAAATGGGCAAAGGATACGAATACGCTCCAGCAATGAGACGGCTATCCATTTCTATAGAAAAAGTCAAGCCCGGTCAACGTATCTTAATTCCATGTTTCTTTTTCAGATGCCACTTTTCCGAATCGAAATAGCTTGTTTATCGTGGTTGGATACCACTGTCCGCCATGTTGTTTTTAGTAACAACCTGCGCAGGAATGCCCTCTTGTTGCTGCATTGTGCGCAAGTCAGCAAAAGAACACATGTATCCGAACAAAACCAAGTCAAGAGTTTAACGCAAAAGACCGAGACTTTCTAGTTGAGAACTCATTTTTAACAGAGTAAAGAAAAATTTTCCTAACATTAGGAACGGTCACTCTGAATGACAAAAACATCAAAGAGTTACGTAGTCAGCCAGTGGCACAAGCAGGCAGTAGGCAGTGTTGTGGTGCAATGAATTTCACATCAGATCCATGCAATATGCCCTTCAGTTCTCAATTGTTCAATGCTGTAGCAACTTCTTCTTTCCAGAAAATCACTGAAATTTAGACAAGGTAATGCATACGCCAAGGTCGTCCAACGTAATTTTATTTGTCTCACAGTCTGGTGTGTTTGTTGTGCAGTTTGCCGTTTCAGTTTGCATTTGCACTGCTGATCACTGATCTGCTGATCACTACTGTCATTGACACTGTGTCGTCAGTACTGTCACTGTCACTGATTATACTGATGTTGATGACGTCTAGACCAGTCTGAGTCGGATCATATCGACATATCTGATTCATTCTGATGTCGATGTTCATCAAGTTTCAGTTTCACTTATTATTATGACTAGATCTAGATTAGAATAGATATAGCCATGGTCCATGGCCATGGCATATTACTATGAATCTATAGATCTAGTATGAATATATGATTCTTCGGTACTACCGCAAACTAGGGGACCCGGGTTTTCTATATAGGCCTACATCCCTAACCCTAACACTAGCTTCACACTAACTTACTAACCCTGGACCCTAGCTAACCGTTAGAAATTGTTTTTTCGTTTACATCCCTAATCCCTAACCCTAACAGTTAACACTAACTAACACTAACTAATCCTAGCTAGGATTAGACTCTTTTAGGTCTAGAGTTAGTTAGTGTTGTTAGTGCTAGGGATGTACCCTATAGATAACTCGGGTCCCCAAGTTTGCGGTAGTACCGATTCTTTTGGGCCGGATCCAAATCCAAGCAGATCGGTTTGGTTTGGTTTGGTTACCAGTTTTACGTCCGCTGCAACAGTACAAGGTCATTTTAGAGACTGGCTACTTCGACCCTGCCTGTCAGGGCCAACCCGGACTGAAAGGGAAAATTCCCAGCAGAAAAAAACCAGATCGTCTGCGATCGGGGATCGATCTAGGGTCTTCCCGCATGCAAGGCGAAGAGCCTAACCATTACACCACAGCTCCGGTAAGCAGATCGGGTCAACGGAACTAAAGCCAAAAGTCTTGTTGCAAATACGAGAGTTTAATAGCAATTTTGCAAGTACATTGACATTGTGTGTCTTTTTCTTTTTTAAGAATGACACGCTTCTTTTTCCTTTTGGCCTAATGCATCTTTGGAGTTTGCTTTTTTTGCATTCTATTTTTCTATATTTATAGAATGATGGGATAGATAGGCCCAGATCTATATTTTCTGGTAAATAATAATCAAAAACTGTTCGTTGCACCCAGCTGGGGGGGGGGGGGGAGGTTGTTGTTCAATTCAGCATGACACACCTACCCTCAATTAAAAAATGTTCACTCTTTCTAAGCTCACTTGATAATCTCTATTGAGTAAGGCTGATGAAGGATAAAAATGTTTACATTTTCTGAGCCAAAGTAGAGTACAGACATACACAAGGATTTTGTGATGATCAATGCTTTCAAATTATTTTTCATCATGCTCTGGATCTAATTGACGTGTACTTTCCTTTCAGGTTTTTCTCTACCATTATGGCTATCTGAGTCACAGCGGCTTGGGCCATATCAGGAAGCCCACAGCCGCGGGAGTGTGAGAGTGGACTGAAAATACTCAAATCACGCTGCCCACTTGGACTGCTAATTCCCATCTGGATGTAAATATTCTCGTTTTAAACTTAATCACAAGTTCAACATGCCGTTGCCATTGTTGGAAAAAGAGTGCGGCCCTAAATGCCGATCTCGGAAGCACGTTGAAGAGACCATCTCAGTAATCGTTCATGGCAACCTTGCGGAATTCAAGGCTGTCTCCAGTCTCTGCCACAACTGGGCTCGCCACTCAGATCTCTTCGGGAGGACGGCTCTCCACATGGCTGCTTCCTGTGGGAAAGTGGACATTCTGGAGTGGTTGTTGGAGGAGAAGAAAGTGGATATGTCGACGAAGGATTTTGAGTCGGGATACACAGCCATTCATCGAGCATTCTTCTATGGTCAGTTGGCCTGTGCACGCCTGCTGACTCAGGTAACGCCCCCATTATTTTTTCTGATTGTTTTAAAATGCATCGTGAACATGCAGTAGTAGAGCTTATACCCTCATCTGTTTCTATATTGAGGTTATATTATCTTCTCTCTTTACTCACATGGTCACCATCACACGCAACTAAAGCGGTCAATTTACTGTGTTTTATGTCCATTTTATTGCCCTGCATTGATAGCGCCATCCATGTTTCACACTCTAGTATTTTCCACAGCTACATCATGTACATTTATTTCCTTTTCTGCATACTTTTAAATTTCATTTGTCATTTTAGATATAGCTCATTTCAAATGCAATTATAATCTTTTTTTTTTTCTTACTCCATTCTTCTTTTCAGTTTGGGTGTGATCTACAAGCAAGAGACACAGAAGGACTGAGTCCACTTGACTTGGCCACAGCTGATAGACCATCTCACATCACCTTTTCTTTGGGAGGTGAATTTTTTATGTACAGAAGCTTATTGGACGGGAAATTTTTATTTGGTGTCTATTTTCCCAGTGAAATTAATTGAAGGGAGAATAGAAGTTTTAAAGAATTTATGATTAGGTTGCCTTCCAAATTGCTATTAAAATCCCGTACTTAGTTACGATATACAGTTGAACCTGCCTTAGCAATGACCTGTTCAAGATAATCACCTGTACAGACGACCCCTTCTCACTCTTCCCTTTGCATTTCTTCTTGAATGACACCGTCCAAGACAACCACCTGTCCAACGTGACTGTGACCATCCTATTTTACTGACCATAATCACAAAGCCTGCCCAAGACAACCATTCGATTCTCTTTTCACCCAACATGTTGCCATGATCATGGACGCCTATCACTGTGAATGAATGATGAGTCCGTGTCCTACCCTTAGCTGCCAGTACCTATTCTCTTCACCTTGGTTGTTACAAATTAGCCCTTCCTACAATTTATACACTTGCTGACCAGCACTGAACATTGACATGGTTTGTGCTTACCCGTGTTGATCATCGGGTAAGAAATGTTCAACAAAGGATCAGTGTAGGCCCTCCCATAATTCGCAACACACTTTAATTCCTTACCAACACTGAGTAAAAGCAAATCCGATGGTCCTTCCCCAGACGATAGCAACAGACTTGCCATAGAGGTGTTGCTTGTTTGTTGAATGGCGACAGCACATTTTTTTCTTTTCCCCAAGGCACTCTATCTCCCTCATCTGATACATCTTGAACAACAGCAAAACTACAAAGCCCAAACCAGCCCTTCCCTTCTCCACAAGGAAAAAAAAAACAGTTTAAAACTTCCCACTTGGAAATGTTTGTTTTTTTCACTTCATATTCACCTGAGGGCAGGGAAGGGAAAGTTTTTTTTTCTTCAATTCATATTCCTCTGACCTGTCTAAGACGACTACTTTTCTCTCTCACGACAATGAGTGGTCGCCTTGGGCAGGTTCGACTGTACTCATGACATACTATTCCCAGTCATCTTTTTAATGAGATTTTAAAATTATCCCCATAACTGCTATGTTTGGAGTTCAAAGTTTCCTGCAACTGTGCTGCACAGACAAATCCAGTATGTTAAGTCTGTCTTGATAGTATGATTTGTCACTACTAATACTAAGAGCCTGGTTTGTAATTTCATGCTCAGGTGCCTTGTTCTTAGTAAAGCAAAAGATCATCAACACGTAAGGTAAGATTCATCATAGATTTTCAATGTAACGGAAAAATGTTTATCTTGGGACGAACATGCCTGCACATTCATACATTTATCGTTAGCTTTCCCCCCTTCAGTCTACATTATCTTACTGCACAGTCGGACACAATTCGTT
>JAUKPP010258853.1:0-12037 GCA_032273245.1 Phyllaplysia taylori
CCCCCCCCCCCCCACCTGGTTGGTGTTTGTTATGTTGGTTATTTAAACGATCAAACCAATGCTGCTGGTGTCTTTTTGTTGTTGTTTGTCTTTGTTTGAACTTTTGTTCTCGAGCTCTGCGGAGAGGTTTGGTTTTTATTTTACGTCCCTTAAAACAATGTACATGTACAGACATTATCATTTTTTTTTATAGACGGGCTATTTCCACCCTGCCTGTCAGGGCCAGTCTGAGCTGAGGAGGTCCATACATTCCAAGAGGCCATAGAGGTAGAGACCTAACTCCATAGAAACTCCTGATGGTGTCAAAATGATAGAAAACTCCTGACAGTGGGTTGTTCTTTTAAAATCAGTTTTACGTCCCTTATAACACTGTGATGTCATTATTTGTGAGATGGGCAACCTCGACCCTGCCTGTCAGGGTCAACCTGGGCTGAAAGGAATGAATGCCAGCAAAATAACACAGATCCTTTGCAAGCAGGATAGAACTTCACTACAGATGCCGTTCCTGATGGTGTCAAAATTGTAAGGCTCTAACTCTAAAAGTGATACGAGATTTCTGATAGTGATAGTACTAACTAAGGTGGAGGAAACTTTGGAGAGTATATGATATGAATAAAAAAAAACATGCACAAATTTTTCAACACTAGAGCGAATTGTACAGTCAAGCCTGCTTGTTCCTTTTTCCCTTCAACCTCCCCAATGGGCACTAGGAGATGGAAAACATTAGAAATTAAACAATAGCATAATATTGGAAGCGGTGGGTTGCGCCTCGGTTGTGCTCGCAATGGGCAATATTTGCCTACTTCAGTCAAGTTTCACTGTGATGTGATGATTTTCTGCGCCAATCTGTCAGACAATGGTTGGCATTATTACAGCATAGTCCTATGACACATGACTGTCAGGCCACCATTGATGACAAAGCCGTCAGCTTCCTCATGGCATAATTCTGCCAACCACTTTCTGATCAAACAAGTTCTCTTCCTCACAGAGCGTAAAGAAGAAAGACATGAAAATTTGCTTTGCATTCATCGATTCCCAATTAAATCAGTGATTATCTCTATACGTCTGATCTTTTCGACACAGAGATAGGGCACAACAGACTGAACCATCACATACACAAGCGTTTCAGGCCAGTGTCTTCCCTCCTTTCTCCCGGCGGAGAGTCAGAGCAAACACCACAACATGTTCTACAGGACTGCAGGAACCTTGAAGCTTTGAGGAGCACAACATGTTCTACGGGACTGCAGACACCTAGAAGCTTTGAGGAGCACAATATGTTCTACAGAACTGCAGGAGCCTCAAAGCATTGAGGAACACAACATGGTCTGCACCCGTCAACCTGCAGCAAAAGCTGTATTGGTCAGCACCACAGCTCGGCCTTACGACCTACTTCATCTTTAACACAGCCAAGCTCCAAGTGCAAAATAGAGGCAATCAAAGAGGCAGAAGAAAATGTCTAATTTGCTGGCAGAAGGGCTCTGGCTCAGATGGGGTGTTGCGTTGGTCTGATCAGAGATCCGGGCAGGAAAGATTGTGTAACTTGACAGATGTCTTGACTAGGAATGTGCAAAAAGGAGGGATAAAAATTATATCAAGAAAATTTGGTAACACACTGTCGGAATGCTATCAGGCACATTTAGGCCTCTATGCTATTTATTATCCAACATGATGTTGACAGCCAGAGACTAAGTTACTGTAATCTATTTTACTGATAGTCGTGAACCTGTTTTATGACTGACTGACCATCAATAATTACGCATCACAGCTCGACAAAACCCAACCAGCATCTGCAGTGTAATGATTCTTAACGCTCTTCGCATCATGCAGAAGATCTGAGTTTGACATCCACATGGGGGCCAAGCTCCTGTGTCTATCTGCTAGAATTTATCCTTCGTTGGCCATGAAAATCAGGGAGGAAAAAGCTTGTTTCTTCATGACTTGACAGCCTGGCTCAAGCTTGACCACTACCCTAGACACTCAACACAGGGCTGTCACGAAAGGGTTAAAAGTGAAACGGGAGGGCTTCCGCAATGAGCGACCAGTTCAATTTAGGATATGACATCTTTATTATCTATTATTATTAAACATGACAGTTTGGAGTAGAAAGATGTGCTAAAATTAAAATTACTTTCTCATTTTTATTCAAAGATCGTTGGGGTCTTAGGGTGCACAGGCGTAGGGATTGAAGAGGGGGTTGAAGACTTGTCTCCTCGTTACGTAAACTTCATGTCCTTCCTACCAAAACATTGTTCTCAATCCCTGCGAAATGTTTTTACACATTCTCCGAAGAGATAGTCTTTCATTCTAAAGGCCTATAGCATGGACTAAATCAAAGTAGGCCTACCCAAATTAGGAAAACAATATCCAGTTGCATCATAACTAGTTTAAGTCACTGACTGTGTGAGTTTCCAGGGACATTTTTTCCCGGCAAGTAAACGCAGTCTGCAACACAAATGCTTGTGCTGAGTGAGAATACACTGAGAGAATGGTCACAATACAATTGATTGAAGGACTCCCTCAAGCCGCCAGTACCACACCTGACTATCCCAACCCCTCTTGTTGTAACCACAAACCCTGCCTTTTAATCAAACGAAGTTGTTATATTGGTACAATTGTACCAACAACTGGTGATGGTTATTGGTACAATTGTACAGACACAAAGAGATAAAAAAAAAGAAACAATGACAGGGCCACCACAACCGCCGCCGCCACCACCACCACCACCAACAACAACAACAACAATAACAACAACAACATTAATAACAACAACAATAGCAACAACAAGGACAGAATCTTATGGCTATGTAATGTCATAAAAGCTGTATTCCAAATTAATGTTTATCTCCCTTAATCCAATGCATGTAGTACGTGACAAAAAGCAAAACAATAATACAACCGCCAATGACGATGACAACAACAACAAACGGAAGATTGAAGAATACCGGACCACTCGTAAGGGGTGGGGGGAAGAGGGGCCTCTGGGGGACGGGGGAAAGGGGTGGGCCCAGGGGGTTCAGGGGGGTCTGCCCCCTGACAAACAATAATGAATAGATCTATCCGAGATTTTTCATTGAGAGAGACTAAAAACGGGAAAATCATTGCTGGTCCGGTATTCTTCAATCTTACCACAACAACAACACAACAACAACAACAAAAACATGAACAAATTGTAGCCTATCTGGTTATTGGTACAATTGTACCAATAACCGTGTCCTTAATCAAATGCCCCTGCAAATCCTCCTCACCCCCTCCCTCAAAAGTAGGTGGATATGATGTGAAGTTTAGAGTTGCTGGTGTCTGAGGAAGTCCTCCCGTCACAATTATTCAAAAATCAAGAGAAACTCACGTCAAAGTCAGCCCTCTGCCTCTCCTCGGCTCTACCAACCAGTCCCAGTCCTACTCCTAGTTCCAGATCTGCTGATATTCCATAGAAGAGAAGGTTTGGTCAACATGTTTTTCACCTTTCATTTCAGTTCCAGAGTTGTGCCACTACAGACACACAGTGGCAGTTCACAAAAAGCCTACTCAATGCCAGAAACTGCAGGAGGCAAAGTCTTTGCTCTCTATCACTATGGTGGTAATTAAAAATTAAATAGCACTACTAAGACTAGATCTAACTGTACTGTAGCAATTCAGAGCAATATCGCCGGTGGAATGGCAGGACTAGAAATCTATAGTCTACGACGGTTCTTAGAACAGACTAACTACTACTACTAGATTTCTAGATCTAGATCTCTCTAGATCTACTTACACAGTAGACAGTGTATACACATTTTATGATGTCTAGAACGGTATTTCAAAATGCAGCTATCCATGAATGCGATGATGGTAGGGATCCAAAATAGCAGTGTAGCTTCATTGATAGGTTGGTTGCAAGTGATGGTATCTTACTACGAAGGCTGCTAATGGAACGTCAAGCACCACATCAAACCGTCAATCAACCTTGTCTGCTATACTTGACTATTAAGAGGGTGGGGATCGACAACAAAGACAACAAAAAAGTAAACGATAAGTCTCATGCTTGAAGTCTTTGCTGGATTGAATTTATAAAGTGGCTCAAACTCCGTAAAATATAATTGTTAGACACACAGCAAGGAGACCATCAACACACAGACAAAAAAAATTTAATGTGCAAAGAGAACAATCTCGATCATTAATTAACCAATTCAATGAACTAATGATGTAGGCCTTTCCTTGTAGCCCCGTTTGTATGGTTTCCAACACTGTGCTTTCAATCCAATCAAACTATTTTTATGCTACATGTGTCGAAAGGGTGATTCGTGTTGAATGGCCAAGACAAAAAGATATACATGTACAAATACATGTAAAGCGAAAATTTATAAAAACCCAAAGGTTTCGCCTGAGGCCTCTGTCAATAGATTCCTGCAAATTGGTGTTGTTTGTTGTTGGGGGTTTTTTTCATGCGACTCACCCCCGGCCCCGGGCCCCACCCCCTTCCGATCAGGACTATTATTCGGATTTTAAGATATTAAAGCTTGGTAAGATCCGAAAGGGTAACTTCTCGCTCCAAGTTCAGGATCCCAATCATAAGGAGTGTCCCCAGATTTAAAGTAAGATTAACGAGGATTAATATATGCAATTAAAGACATTTATAACACAGTTCCAGGACAGCAACCCGACACAAATAATTGTTCTGATTCGCCATCCTTACCCCACTGTATAATGTACGGACTTTCGCCAAAAAGTGATCTTACGAAAAGAATAACTTTGTCTGTCTCACAAAAAACGAAACCAGAAATAACCGGCTGCTGTTGTAAACAAACTGTGTGGGTCACAAAATCTTGATTCCACTTCAACGCACTCAACTGAAAATTCGCAACCAATTTGATCTTGAGCACAGAATACATTTTTCCGAGGTTTCGAGGTCTATATTCTAGATCTAGATCTAGATCTATTTCTTTTCGACCTGCTGTAATGCTGGCAATCAGTGACTGCTCAGGTCACTCGCAGGACTCAGGCTCAGTCCATAACATCATCACAATACAATGTCAATGATTGATTAACAAGTAACAACCCTGTGGCCGACCCTCTTCTTACTCTTACTCTTGTGCCCCAATTTTCGCTCAGTGCCACGTTTCACCCCCTACGGGCAACAGGAATCTAGTTCCCTTTCTAGATCTAGTACTAGTACTACTACTAGTACTACTACTGCGGCACTACACAACCAGACAACGTCAACAGTGACTGACAGTGTGATCATAAGAAGATTGTCAACCATCAATGCCACATAATGTCCATTTAAATGACAGTGGTCATCGTGATTGTTTGTAACTTAGTACCCTAGCCAGTTCTTGCACCATTGCCCTCGATACATTCTTGAATCAATTTCATTGGTTCTCAACAATCAGCAAGAAGAAAGGAGATTGTTGATTGTCATTCGGCTACAGTTTAGTTTAGTTAGTACAATGATGTCATCGATGTTAAGTCAAAGTCAAAACATTATTTCAACGCTTCGAAGCTCCAAATGTTCTGTGAATTTCAGCAGACTATGGAGTGTATCTTCACACTATCGCCATTGCTTTACTGCAGTAGAACATCTTTCACCCAAACTCTCAGCCCCACATCAAAGGCAAATGTCGTACCTTTTGCCACTTCGCTTGTCATGCAGTTATGACCCCAGTTGCAGCATTCTTTTCAAAACATCCTGTTCCAGTTGCTTCCAATCTAAACCTGCTTCAACCTCAAGCAAATCATTGCTTGCACTCAGTGGACGAAGAGTTTTCAGTGAAGACATTTCTGGAAGCTTTAACAGCAACCTGCATTTAAGATGTTTTGCTCAATCCAGACAGTATTCACAGTTTCCACAGCAAGAAGAAAGACCGCTTGATAAAAATCGTGAAGTCCGTCACCAGAAACTTCTGTTACTTACATACTTATCAGGATTTATAGGGATCTGTTTACTTGGAGCAATTGGCGTTCAGCAGTACAAGCGGATTGCAAGAAAAGCTTTGGGAATGGAAGAAGTAAAGCTCAGAGAATATGGAAGGAGACCCGTGCTCTTTCGCTATCGAGGCTTTGTGCTCATGGATTTTGTCCTCGATGACGTGAAAGCTATTCATCAGTTTGATGTAAGGGAAGATGATGTGTGGATTGTCACGTTTCCAAAAGCAGGTAATCGATACTTCTGTAGAGCTTAATTTGTGTGAAATTTGATAATTAGGAGTCCCCCAAAAAGGGGCCTTTTAAACTTTGAATAGAGCTTCAAAAATATGACCCAGAAATATTGAACATTGATAATCAAGCCAGTCCTGATTGTAAAGAAAAAAGGCCTTGTCTTGGGAAGATAATTTTCTGATAAGTTGACATCTCAGGCAGGTCAGACAAATTCAAGAAGAGATTGATTTGATAGGGTTTCTGTTGATTTCTTAATTAGGGACAGGGCATTTTGCAATGCGAGCATCAGTATTATGTTTGATAAACGACAACCAAACTCATTGACACATCATGGGTTGATTGTAGTTTTGTGTCATGAACATTAGCAACAATAAAGAGAGAGAAAATATGTGTGTATAATATTAGATTTTTTTAAATGCACGACTAAATTTCTTGAGACTAAGCACTGATGCATGTCATTGTGTTTTTCAACCAAGGTTGATAAATTATATTGTCTTGATTGTACATATATAAAAATCATTGTTGACTCCTACTTTGAATTTCGATGATTACCAGCATCAACAATGGTGTTTCTACATACATGACATATGTGTATATGGTTTGCAACATGAATAGTGTTATTGACATGTTTTATTATATTTTATAAATTCTAAGATTTATTGTGTTCATTTGCTCCATTATATAGAAAAATTCCCTCATGCATGATTAATGAAGTCAGTTTGTTTATTATTTTTCTTTTTATTCCACATTTTTCAGGTACAACATGGGTCCAGGAAATTGTGTACCTGATCAATACAGACTTAAATTTTGAAGGCGCTGCAGCGACTCATATTGATGAGAGGTGTCCATATTTTGAGTTCCCATGGCCGGGAATCAAAGCTATAAATGTTATGCCATCACCAAGACTGATCAAATCTCACTTGCCGTTTTCTCTATTGCCAAATCAGATGAAGGAGAAAAAACCAAAGGTATGGAAATTTTTGTGATGTTAAAACAGTAGGCTGTATAATTAATGCCATGATGCGTTTATAAAGAACAAGTTTCAAAGTAAGATTTTATATTTTGCTGACAAAACTTAGACTAAGCATTCATTTGTGTCATAGAAACACTCCTCTTTGATTTATAGTATAGCAATACCTATTTCTCAAAATCCATGGATATATAGTGAAACTTTCACACCAGTTATTTCTTATTATTATTATATTTAATTTTAAAAGTCTTGATGTCATGTCATACCCTTTCTCGTCATTGTGGTCAAGGGTCGCATGACTTGTTTGTTGGTGTCCAACTTGATCATGTCAAGACGGCAGATGCCCCAAGATGGATGATATCAAGACAATATGTCATGTACAGCTGGCAATGTATGAAACAATCTTGGCTTAGACAAGGCTTGCCTAAGCCTTCCATTGATTATTAAGGGTGCAAGAATAGGGGTAGCATAAAAATGTTAGGGGAGTCATTGTCTGTTTGGTTTGGTTACCAGTTTTACACCCCTATGCAACACTGTAAGGTCATTTAAGAGACTGGTTACTTCGACCCTGCCTATCAGGGCGATCTGATCTAGGGCGAAAAGGGATGCCAGCAGAAAAACACAGGTGCTCGTCCACACGTGGGATTGAACTCACGTCTTGCACATGATAGACAAAGAGCCTGATCATTATACTACAGCTGCAGATTCATTGTATGTTAATGAAAACATTTGAACTTCTCACTTCAACATTTTGGGACCTCAAGGCCCTGTTATCTCAGAAGAAAAAGAGTAGATACAACCCATCACATTCTTTCTATTTCTAGAGACAGGTTTAAATGCTACCCAAGGCGCAGGGATGCCTGTTAAAAGAGAATTGGTCAAGAAGCTATTTCAAGAGTTTTTCTTCAAGATTGAAATTCTAATGATTTAGTGTCAAATTATACACTTGTTTTATTGCACTTGATATTCAATGATATTCGACACTTTATCTATTTTTTACGTTTTTCTTTTTTCATCAGACCATTTACGTCATAAGAAATCCCAAAGATACACTTGTGTCCTTTTACCACTTTGCCGTCAAGTTTTTTGCCCCTATAAAGAAGTTTCAAGGGACATTTGAACAGTACTGTGAGCTTTTTGCAGAGGACAAAGGTATGTGATTATGTGGATTTCAAACTGTTTAAAATATGTATGGGTAATATATGCAAGAAAGAAGAGATATATTCCATAGTCTTTATTGATTTACGTACATGATGTTCTTTGAATACAAGATTGAATTTTCTTTTTAGAACAACCTCTTAACATTGTTTTCATTCTTCAAATTACTTTGAATGATGTGAAACATATTTATAATATATGTGATTGGTCCACCTGAGAAAAATAAGACAACAGACATAGCTCTATAGTTAACTAATAATGGCTTTCATTTTTTTTTACTTCGCAAGCATAAACTTCCATTTCAATTTTAAGTTCAAGTGTTGGGATTTCACTAGATCTTTTTCAAGCTACGACTCCCCTAGTAAATTGTGAAAGACTGAATGTGTTGCAAGTTGCCTACTAAATACATGTGGAGCCAAATAGGTAAGTGCTTACGGTAATACTGTATTGTGGATAATCTTTTTGCTTTTAAGATACTTTATTTTTATTTAGGGTTTTGGGTACCCTTTGCTGGTTGACAGGTACCATACTGTGAACAACACTTTAGTCTTTTTGTCACACTGACGGTTGCTCTGACATGGCCACAAATGATGTATGCTCTCTGACCTAAAGCATACAACCCTGTCACAATAATTCCAAATCTCACTGATTGTTTTAGTTTCGATTTGGCACCCCTTGTGGAGTCGTTTTATAGACGGGACGAGCTACTTTGACCCTGCCTTAAGATAAGACACAACACTCTAGCAAAGGTACAGAGATGCTTATCCAAGGTGGGGATCGAACCCCCTAACCCCTGTCCTCTGCCTGATAGATGAAAAGGCTAACCATTACACCACAAGTACCAGTCAAATAGCACTCTGAGATAGTGTGTACTGTAGTAATATCACTCATATCCTTACACATTTTGTGACTCAAGGCCTCCTACCAAAGCCCAGTGGTTGCACTCAACTCCAACTGTGATCTGAAACACTAGTACACATGCATGCCTGATTCTTTCCATCATAGCAATATTTCTTAGTACCACTACAGTTTTCTTTGTTTGCCAAACTGAGAAAACAGCGAATGTGACAAAAGAAAAAGACATACTCATCGTGCATATTGTATTGAGTATTGAGTGTATTTGAAGCTGTGACAGAAAGCTGTTGAGTTCAGCATGGCTACGGTCAACATTTGAAATGTGCCTTTAATCACTAAGATGTTCTCAGTCAATAAACAAATTTGCAGAAAACACCCACCCGCAACTGACATGAATGTATTTTCCCAGTTCCATATGGTCCTTGGTGGAAGCATGTTCTGGACGCCTGGAAACACCAGGATGACGACAACGTACTCATTCTCTTTTACGAGGATTTACAAAAGGTTAGTCAAGATTATAGAGAGTGGAGAGAGATTCTATGGCTATTTGCATGAAAGTTAGACTGTACACCATGTGTTAGCACACTGAGAGTTACACTGTTACACCAGATGTTAGCACACTGAAAGTTACACTGTTACACCAGATGTTAGCACACTGAAAGTTACACTGTTACACCAAGAGTTAGCACACTGAAAGTTACACTGTTACACCATGTGTTAGCACACTGAAAGTTACACTGTTACACCAAATGTTAGCACACTGAAAGTTACACTGTTACACCAGATGTTAGCACACTGAAAGTTACACTGTTACACCAAGAGTTAGCACACTGAAAGTTACACTGTTACACCATGTGTTAGCACACTGAAAGTTACACTATTACACCAGGTTTTAGCACACCAGGGTATAGAAATGCTATATCCAGGGCCCGAGGGGGGTAGAAATTTGATTATGTCCCTTGATCTTGTGACCCTGACGGCTGAGTTGAACTACAGCTGTGAGTTGATGCTTAGTTTGTTCACTCCCTCGACCACATCAACTCATCCGTTTTCCACTGTATTTGTTGCGATATGATTTTTTCGATTTCATGTACTAATAGATCACGTATACCCGGTAATAATAGTAATGGATTGCATTTATATTTATATAGTGCTATTATATCCCGATATTTTCATGACTTGACACAAGTTTGTTTGAAATTTCCCTTTCGTCCAGGACTCGCCAACTGCAGTACGACAAATCGCAAGCTTCCTAGGAAAGAGCTTGTCTGACAGCGAGGTGGATGCTGTCGCTCGTCACTGCAGCTTTGACAGCATGAAGAATAACAAATCTGTCAACTACGACTGGTTGAAGGAGCGGGGCATGGCATCAGATGATGTGAACTTCATGAGAAAAGGTTAGTTTAGCACACATGAATACTGTTGAAAATGCCCCTGGCTACTACCTGTGCTCAAAGGACCGCATCCCATTTCTCCTCGTGCCTTGTTGTTGTTTGTTTCTTTTACCTATACACAACACTGACCAAGACAACCACTTTTCTTCTCGATAATGAGTGGGCAGGTTTGACTGTACTTGTGTTTTTCTGGTATCGCTGATGTTGTTTTAAATGATATTGCATTTTGCCCTGCACACTCTCTAATCAATGTGATTTTTTGCAGGCACTCTGACACTGATGAGGTCTGCTCCTTCTACTTCTTTGTTTTGCTATTGCTATTGTCTTATTCTATTTCCTGGCTCTGATATGCCCTTGTAGTATCAATAGTGATGTAAAAGCTTTTAAACTAAACAATGTTTTGGGTTTTTTTTATTTGGGAAAGCTTTATTCACCTGTTTTTGGATTGCATCTGTCATTATACCAATGAAAACAAGAGAGACATTTTTATTTTTTTTAAAGTTATATTTTGCACAAAATATCTATTTTTCCAGGAAAAGTTGGGGAGTGGAAGGATCACCTTTCTGCTGAGATCATTGTAAAACTTGATGAAATGGTGAGCAGCAAGTTGGAGCCTGCTGGTATAGTGATCCAAGACACACTCGGAGAAGTGGGCCATCAGGGTGATGAAATGAGTTGATGAATGTGCGTTATTTCACGTGTGTGTGTGTTGCAAGTGTGGTTCGTTAGCCAAGTACCGGTACCTACAATAGTCTCTGCCTAAATGCATGCTGCTCAACAGGGCTTATGTAAATTATGTGTGTTTGCACCGAGTGTGCAAAAATTTTATTATAACTGGAAAAAGACTTCATTTATGACGAAAATGTGTGTTTGAGCTGAGCGTGCCTTTGACCTGATTTGTTCGACAAATTCTTGTACTAAACCTTTTATAAAGTGTGATTTGTTAGCCGACAACTTATACAAGTTTGGCTAAATTTTTCTCACAAAAAAAGTGACAATTCAGTCTCTATATATTCTATTTAATGACCTGTACAACATTCTCAGATCTATCAAGATACATGCGTTGATGTAACTGAATGCCAAATTGTTTCAAAATTAATGTTAGTGTATATGCATATTAATATGATGAATAAATTAAAATAAGCTACATTAGCAACAAGTGAATCAGCGTTTGTTTTTGTTTTTTAAAATTCCTGTACGGTAGAACTCGCATATGTTGACATTGCTGAGACTATTGAAATCACGTCAAGTAAAGAAGTTGACATAATGGATGTACATATTAGATTTAGTAAATTAAGACAAAGTTGCGAATTTAAAATTGTGTCAGCTAATGCCGAATGTCGAGTTAACAGATGTGGAGATATGCGGGTTCTACTGATGTAGGCTATGCATTGTCGATATTTTACAACTTGAAGGATTGTTTCCATATATATATATATATATATACAGTCGACTACGCTTGTAGCGATGTGGTTTGGGGACCAGAAAAAGGATGGCTACATCCGAAGTTCGCAACAGCCGTCGG
>JAUKPP010258864.1:1949-12037 GCA_032273245.1 Phyllaplysia taylori
CCCCCCCCCCCCCCCCCCCCCCCCCCCCCCCCCCCCAAGAGAGGAGGTGGATTTCACCTGTTTTGACCTCAAATGATTTTCTGTAGCGAAGAACGAAGGATAATGGCTTGTAATCATGACAATACGACAAAGTAATTGAAGGAACCAAATTGGTTTTGTGATAAAAATATATTTTACCCCCATATTTTTTTTATTCAGCTCTCAGTGAGATTTCTTGAGACAATACAAGACAAACAGAGCTATGCTAACAGTGTGATTCAAAACCATATTAAGTTGTCTGAAGTTTTGCTCAGAAAACAGTAAATATCCTGACTTTTAAGAAAACAACAGCATTCAGCATTTCTGCTGTGGTTTGGTTTGGTTTTGGCTTAATGTCCCTTGCAACACTGTAAGGTCATTTAAGGGATGGGCAACTTCAATCCTGCCTGTCAGGGCCAACCCAGGCTGAGAGGAAAATTGTCTCAGCAGAAAAAAGATATCCTCGACCAAACAAACTGCTCTATGCGGGTGTCGAATTCACGTTTAAGATTTCAATTGCTTATGTGTCATGAATTGGTCATCTTTTCATAGAAAAGAGTGTTTATTCATCTCCACGAGAAAGTCTAGGCAGCTATTACGATTAAGAGTGTGTATACAGACATACTTCCTTCAGAGATAAGGAAAATTACGAGCAGCCTGTCTCTAAAATGACCTTACAGTGTTGCAAGTGACGTAAACTTAATAATCAAGGAGACAAGTGTTGAAGTTAAAGATCATCAATTAAAGAGCGCAGGGGAACACCAAACGTGCATGTCACAACTTTTGATAAAAATTAGTTGTACCCCTTTGTCCACGTAGCATGACTTTCAATATTGAAAAGACAGCTCCTCAAACATGTGACCAGCTGCTCCCTACAGGTTTGAAGTAAATGACCAACTCCAAAATAACATACTATCTCCACCTGTGGCTGATATGGCATATTTATTATTTCCGCTGTGGCATTGTTGCTGTTGGTCCTACTTTCAATACCACTAATGATAGTAATACCAGATAACAAAGTACACTCTTTTTTTAGTACTTGCTATCACTTTGTCCACTTTAAAAAAAATTTAATATTTTTTTTATTGACATTAAGACGCATACATAGGCAGTTGTACAACACAGACATCATGGCAAAGTATACATACATGTAGCATGTCCACATAATATAAGTAATGGATTGTAAGTCAACTATAGGTATACATATAGGTACATTATGTGTTGTTGTTTTTTGTTTTTTTGTGGGGTTTTTTTTTTGGGGGGGCTCACTTTGTGCACTTAGATCACCAGCCAGTCTTATTCAAAGAGTTATGTCTTATTCTAGTACCAACGTTCTGGTAGGTTACATTAGAAGATACTCTTTAACATTTTTATCTTCACACCTGCCTCTTAAATGACCTTACATGTCTGTAAGAGAAGTAAAACCAAAACCAACAAACTTGACACCTAATACTACATGTGATTGTTAGTTGATATTCACCATGCCTGATTTAATCTTTCAAGCTTTACTGCTATTTTTTTTTCCACACTTACACACTTGGAGGATCCTGAATAAAAAATATGAAGCAGTAGCAATTTCATTGTAATTGAATGTCTAATTTTGTTGTTACATGCTTTTAAAGTGTGTGTGGAGTTTTTAGAAAAGTTTTAAAGTTTTAAATGTGTGAAGTTAAAAATCTTGAAGATATAGGCGTACCCGATCATTTGATTCAATGCCTATGGCTTAGGTTTCTTTTACTAGAAAATGACTTCTTTATTGGCAACCCTATAGACTTATACTCCATGATCTTATTTCTGACTTTCTATTGCTTTGCAGTTTGTTGTGTATCTTTTCAGTGTATTAGCTTTACTTTGTTTCTTTGTACAATTGTGATTTTGATTATCGATGTAACATTGAACTGCAGTATATTTTTCGTACTACATGTATATGTTATCAGCAAATTCACTGTCAGGTGTATTATACAGTTATTTTTCCGATAGTTATTCTATATGATACACAGAGAGGTGTGTTGCTCTCCTCAAAACGATAACTGTTTTGTCTGTTTGACTTTTTCTTAAAGAAGACTGGACTAATCAGTAAATTGCCACTGTAATTTTCTAAATGCGTAAGTCTAGGATTTTGAAAAATATTTTTTTCTTCATACCATTTTCTTGAATTGACAAGTTTCCATTAAAATAAATGAAAATGAGCAGGAGAAGAGAAAGGCTAAATATCTCTCTTCTATGTAACGATGTAAAACAATGAATAAGAGGTTTTTAGAATCAGGGTTAGGTTTTTTTGCCTGCCCTTGTGAAATTTGCTGAAACGGACTTACGTGATTAGAAGACTACAATGGTGAAATATTACTATATGCTTTCATGGTGGTGTTTATGAGTGTGTGAGTATGTTCGGAGTTTAAGCAGGTATATTTTTACGAAAGAAACCTGTATATTATGTGTGTTTTTGGAAGGTTTTAGGATTGGAGAGAATGTCCCACATAGGAAAGAAAGTAGTAATGAAAGATGTATGCTTGGTGGACAAGAGTTGTGGTTTTAAGAATTAATTGTCTTCTTTTTGCTTTTAGAGTGAAAAATGAAGGTACAAGTATTCACATGTGTTTGCTTGTGGTTTGTGTCTCTATATATGTGTATGTGTTTGTTGGAAGGTGTTGTTTGCATGGTAATAGGGGTGAATGTGTGATGAGAGAATGCAAGTGACATAATATGATAATACGTTGCTTGTGTTTTTTGTGTGTGTCTGTCTGGGGGGGGGTGTTGGTGTGTGTGTGTGCGTGCTCCTGTGTGTGTATGCATGCATGGGTGTATGGCCGCTTGTGTGTGTGTGTGTGTGTGTGTGTGTGTGTGTGTGTGTGTGTGTGTGTGTGTGTGTGTGTGTGTGTGTGTGTGAATGCGCGTTTGTGTATGTGTGCGAGTATGCTTGCATGTTGGCAGACGAGCATACTGTGTTCAAAGAATGCAAACCACATTGTTTTGGGGGTTGTTGTATTGAAAGGGGAGGGTACACTTGGGTGGTGCGGGACATTGTTGGCTCATTGTTGTTCTGATGTTGTACGAAGCTGTAACTTTCACACTGTCCTCAAATAAAGTGATAACTCTTTACTGAAATCATTTACGTGTGCTTACATAATTTATTGAAACCAGGGCGAAAAATGGTTGTCTGCTGTCCAGCAGAGAAACCGCTAAATGGCAACCCAAAGGAAGAAGTTACTCATTTATGGAGGCGCCATCTTCTTTTGCTGTTTTAGCCTAGGAACCCAAAGGATTCAAGAGAGGTTGTATTGTGCCTCACGGAAAATTAATTTTATAGCAACACTTCACATTGTATTTGCAAAAGATGTCAAAGGATATGTATGGACGTACACACAAACCACACACACTCACTCCCACACTCATACACACACACTCACACACGTACACACACACATACACCATACACATGCACACAATCACACACACTCACTCACATACACACACTCACGCACACACACTCACACACAGAGGACGTGTTTTGGATGGTCTTCTGAACTGTTGAAGTTATGTTGCACCTCTGTCACTATTTAAGTTTCTTTTGATGGTAAAAAGTATAATAATTTTGTTTGTTTATTTGTTTGTCGGTTTGTTTGGAGCAGCTCGGCACACAGGGTTATATTATGATCGGCACCAGAATTCCTTATTACCAACCGGCGTCTGTGGTCCAATGGTTAGGCTCTTTACCTTTCACGAAAAGAACGTGAGCTCGAGGCCCACGTTGGGGCAGTTTGATCGAGCCCGTTTTTCTGCTGGGACAGAGTCTCTCTCAGCCCGTATCGGCCTGCCGAAGTAACCCGTCCCTAAAATGGCCTAACGTAACAATGTTGCAAGGGATGTTAAGGCTCCCTCCCCCCTTAAAAAACAACAACAACAACAACAACAACAAAAAAGCATAAACAAAACAAACAACAAAAAAACCCCACCAAAACTCCAGAAAAAAACCCCCAAAAAACAATAACAACAACAAAACAACAAACAAACAACAACTACAGAAGAAAAAAAAGAAAAAGAAAAAAAACCCATCAAAATGCCACGTACGCGTACAGTATGAGATCAACTAGTTCAGGGCCACCTTGTGCGATAAACTGCCCTTTCCGTAACCGATAACGTAAACAAGAGATAAAATGCATACTGGAAAAGATAACGCAAATATGCGCGTGATAACACACACAACACTATCCCTTTGTTATTGAGCTTCGGGTAAATAACTACCAAACTGCAGATAACAATTTTAGTACATGTAGCAGTTTCCTGTCTCTATTTTTATCACTTTATCCTTGACCAAACCAACTTCATCATGTTTCTCCTTAAAGATTTTATGAGACGGTGATGGGGACATTTTTTAATCAGCCTTGAGTTTTAATATAGCTTCCAGTTTTACGTCCCTTGCAACGCTATGAGGTAATTTTAAGAGAACAGGCCTTGAGCATGTCATGGTAATAATAAATACCCCCGCACTGTATGACATATAGGCCATGTGGTTTGCAAGCCCATAATAGAGGGTGTTTTTTCTTGACACATTGTGTTGATCGATTCTGAATTCATATTAAAGCTCCACAGCAGTGTTAGAGATAGAAATTCACATTCTTTGCACACCAGTCGTTGACCTTTGTAATAATTAAGTCTGATGACATCTTTCTCATGCTCAGCTTCTTGAGTTTCAACACAAAAAGTATAATAGTAGCTATCAAGAAGACATGTCAATAGTTTTTACAATAAAGTGCACTCACGGTGCAAATTTACCACCCCTAAAATTTTAATCTCTTCTCAAACTCTACTGAGATTGCAAATAGAAAAAAACAAACAGGTTTAATTGGTTTGCTCCAGTCCTTGGTTATGCTTTTCTTGTTGAATTCAGTTGGAAATTTGCTCTACACAACATTCAACGATCTGTTTCGTAAAGCTACAGAGGTAGGCTACTTTAGTTTTCAATATTGGCGTCATTCCTGCATGGTAACATTGGGGCATGTTTGTTTTAAACGGTAGGCTATAGTCGCACATATTAGTGTAGATTTGTCACCGAAAAGAAGTTGAAAAATGAGGATTCATTTGATATTTGATACTCCCCACTACCACACACACACATCCTCAAAAGAAGTTCTATCTCGAAGCATCTTTGCGCGGTTGGTTCGGTTTGGTTACCGGTGCCAATTTTACTTTTACGTCTTCTGCAACACTTTACGGTCATTTCAAGACGACCCTGACTGCCAGGGCCAACCCGGACTCGAGGGGGGGAATCCCAATATAGGGTGAGCCAAAAAAAATAGGTTCCTCGGTTTTCGTCATCTTTCGCTTAATAGTCAACAGAATTTTACTAAACTTCATGTATTGTAAGTGTGTCCAGCCGGAAAGACTACCTGAAAATTTCATTATGTTTGATGCCTAAAAAACGAAGATATGCTCATTTTAAGAAGCCATGTCCTTTTCTAGTAAAATCGGACTTTCATTTGCAGTACATGCTCCTCATGCCTTTGTTAATGGTGGTTTTTTTAGGATAAGTCATCAAGAGATCCAAACCTGGTGAAAAGGATTTGGTCAATAGAGAGTTCTTAAGACATGGCCGAAATGGCTGAAGGAAATTGTCTCATAAAGTCCTCGGATCATCTTCAATGGATCGTTTGTTGAAATCAGTCATAATCCAGTTGTCGTCTGAGGAATATGTTTCGATGAGCAAGTTTTGAGATAAGCGATTTTATGCAGCCAATACGAATTGGTTCATCAACTGACAGCTGTAATAGAGAAAAACAACCCACATTTACTGGATTTTTATTCTTTTGATTAAAGCTGTCACTGTTTCATTTAGTGTTTTTTTTATTCCAGGGAAAAGTTCAACAGCATAATTTCCTTAGTTTTTATCAGCCCACTTTCTAAGGCAAAACACACTCAACAAAACTCACAAAATGCAGGAAATCAGTCTTGATAATATTTTGATGTCAAGAAATACAGAGGCCTAGTATACTAAGAATTATGTGTTTTTAAATCGGCATAACCGATTTGAAATCCACATTTTCCGTCTAAACACCCGCGCAGTGCATACCAATTTTTGCACATTCGGGAAAATCGTGCATTTTCAGAAAATAGGGTGGCTTTTAAAATTTTGCATATCATTTGCACTTGATCATCAAACTCTTCGAAAATTTCAGGAACTTTTCCCGCCTGAACATACTAACAGTATATGAAGTTTCGTCAAACTCTGTTGGCTATTAAGCAAAATATGGCGAAAATCGAGGAACCTATTTTTTTTGGCTCACCCTGTAGAATAAATACAAAAAATGGTCCGCACGTGGGATCGAACTCGGGTCTTCCGCATGACAGGAGAAGAACCCAAACTGGCCTTGCGCAATTTAATTTTGGAATCAATCCATGGGCTCTACAAAGGAACATAATGTAGTTCAACAGAAAATAATGGATAATTGTTTTTTGGTTTTACTCCCCTTGCAGCAACACTGAAGGGGACCTCCAATTTTTACGTCGATCTCCGACAGGACTGGGATCGGAGCCTTGAAAACTACTGGCACAAAATATAAAAATAAAAACAAAGAAAAAAATACCAGTGAATCTTCCAGGACTTGAACACGTAGCCTCCGCATTTGTAAACGGGCTCTTTACAAGGGGCCATAGTCACTTCTCCCCTCCCCTCCCTATCTCCTCCATAGAGAATAGAGGATAGTTACACCTTTGGTTACACCTCAAAGACTTGTTTTCATCCACGCCATCCCACCGGGCCACTCACAATTACGTCTATCACAAGAGAGTATGGCAATTATCACGAATCTAGGTTATCAGAGATGATAAGTGGTGTCGTTACATTTCCGCCGTCTTGATTGCATGGAGGCCTAATCTGAAACTTGGCCTAGGATATAAGATAACGTGTAGTCACAAATACTTTTGAGATATGTGACAGTAAGCTTGTTTTGCATGTCTTGGTAGATAAACGTCAATTTGATGTTTTATCAATTTGAAGGTCAGTGTTGATATTTTTCTTGTCTCTCTAACTCTTTGCTCTTTTGCTTTTCTGTATCAGGCATTTAGATAGGGTATCGTACTTTTCTAGCTCCATGACATTAATTACTATAGGTCTATAACTTGATATTATGACGTGTCTACATTACTGCTAGCATAGCGTACATTATGTAGGGGCCTACCAGGTAGCCTGTGTTTATAAAATATTTTGAGCTTACCCGACACCCCTCTTCCCTATCAATTTTTTTCTGAAGCTTTGGAGTCGCTCTAAAATGTTGCACGGTACCAGGTTTGGGATTAGTAGGCTGATGTTGTTTGCTTGTTTGTTTGGGGTTTCTTCTTTCTCGTCCACTCTGTTTAGACAGGCACCCCAGAAGCTATAACGTAGTCTAGCCTACTCCGCAGTCTGTCGAAAGATCTCCAGTGGCCCAAAGACCTTAGTCCAAGGGACATCGTTTAGTTGTTGAATGTAGAGATACCGTAGATCTATTATAACTCAGATGACTGATATGTCTACGTGTACGAGGCCTTTCGCTTACCTTTAAGTTGAGGAGACAGCTGACCCCGAATCCGTCGTTTCATATCATAATTATCAGGCTATTTGAAAATTGCGTCAAACTCGTCAAGCGCGGAAGCAAAGGTATCTTATCGTTGACTGTTTAGAAACGAGGCGAACACCCCACTACAATCCGTGTACTATTCGCCCTTATGCAAAACAACCAATGTTATGTTAGCCTACATTGTAAAGTAATTAGGCCTTCGGGGTTGCTCTTTGCTCTACAAAAAACGTAACTGCTCTATAGTAGTCTATAATAGGCCCCTAGTCTGTCTTTATACTTTATGCGCGGAAGTGCTATGCTACATAGAAAGTAACCTAGGCTACTTAGCAAGATTATAGGCCCCAGATTAACCAGTGTTGGTCATGAATTAAAAATCTTAAAATCCCTTCTTCAAAATTGTTTAAGAGTTATTAATAGCAGTGAACAAAATAAGGCCTATAATAGGCTTAGCTTCACATAGGGCTGTCATTGGCGCGAACTCGTAGGCCCGCCCAGGGAACATGACTGAGTCCTAAACGGGTCTGCGGGTAGGAAGGACTCATGATAAAAAGGAGCAAACTAACGATACCAACACGAAAACAAAGACGAAACACAAGAAAGATGCCAGTTACCAGCGAAAATACGATAATCATTTAGACAAGCAATGCACATTTGTGTAGTCCTACCTTTCATTGGGTGTACACCTTATTGTCCCTGTTTGGTTTGGTTTGGTTTTGGCGTAACGTCCCTTGCAACACTGTGAGGTCATTTAAGAAACCCGGGTTGAGAAGGACATTGTCCCAGCAGAAAAACGGAGATATATAGGCTACTCGATCAAACAAACTGCCCCACGTGGGCCTCGAACTCACGTCCTCTGCGATAGGCGAAGCGCCTAACCATTACACGACAGGCGCCGGTCCTTATTGTCTGTGGTCAGATGAATGAATAGGACAAAAAAAATTAACTGAGACCCACCAAAGAACTACTTGTGCTGTACATTACAGACAGAAGTGATAGACATCCAATATGTTTGCTGAAAAACAACAACTATCTCTCAGGATCATACATTGTCATAATAAAGCCAGTGAGTTTAATCAATGTCAGCAGTTTTGCTGCATGCTGGTCAAAGTGAAACAATCGTCTACATCCGTCTTGTAAATAAAAATCTGCGTGAAATAAGTGTGTAATATAATTATAATGCGAATACAACGATTAACGCATCGCAACCCATGTCACGTGATATCTGATCACATGACAGACACAACAAAATAGCGCTGGAGCTTGTGACTTGTTTTATAAAAAGAAGTCGCTGGCTGGTGGTAGTGTTTGTTGTCTACCAATTATTTTCCGTTGTGTTTGTTTTACTGGAGCAGCAGATAATCTGCAATGGAGTTGTTAAAGTTTCCATCGTTGCTTGCAGCTTTAGTACTGTTGATATCAGCTGCAAATTGCTTTGCAAGCGGCCCTGAGGCTGAACCAACATGTGGTTACGAGGTAAGCCGGTGGTTTGTTTTTTTGTTTTTTTTGGAAGGAAGACACACGGGCCTACTTAACTTACTCTTAACTTAATCAACTTAAATCACTTTTTTAAATGTTCCATCTAGAGCTAGATATATCTAGATCTAGATCCAGATATAGTTTTAGACCTTAGATTTAGGATAAGTTTTTAATGGGGCGGTTGGTGGATTGCCGCGCGAGGGTTAATCGCTTCATGGAAAACTCTCGCCAACTATAGACTATAGTATAGCCTACAGCCAAGTTTGGTGTACATAGCAAAGCGAGAACAGCACAATGAAATCGTGATACCGCTACAAGTACAACACAGGCAATATAATGGCTTCGTCATTTGAAGAAGACTTTTTGTTGGCAGACAGCAGTTTCTTCTTCTATTTATTGGGAATTGGAAGGAGATCAAGTAGCGTCCACGCAATAGAAGCCCCATTGTCCATTGACTCTGAGTCACACTCACAGTGAATACCACCAACTTTTCCACCAATTAAATTTTGGTTTGGTTAGTTTGGATAATTAGTTATAAGATGTACATCCCTTGCAACTCTGTAAGGTCATTAGAGACGGGCTGCTTCGACCCTGCTTGTCAGGCCACAGGGCCAACCTGGGCTGAGAGAGAAAATATCACAGTATAAAAAATGCAGATTGTACGCGACCGGGACAGAACTTGGGTCCTCTGAAAGACAGACAAAGAGCCTAACATTACACCACAGCTCCGGTAATTAATAAAAAAAATTTTTTTAAAGCAGCGACAATTAGTTGATCAACATCCATTGTTTTGGTCTTAAAAGTCTAGAGCAGGACACGAATTACCACAAGCTGAGTTGCTACAGTGATCACACAGGATGAAAAGTAAGTGACCGACTACATACTACACACCCTGGCGTGAGATGCGCGTCAAGAACTAAAAGTTGGTTCTGGTAACATTACCCGCGGGACGGACAATTAGCAGGGCGCTTTTTCGGTAGTTCCCACCCCTACTTTTTATATAGCAAAATACTAACCGGAAACTTCTGTGTTTTCTTTGAT
>JAUKPP010258874.1:0-12036 GCA_032273245.1 Phyllaplysia taylori
CCCCTCCAACCGAGTGTTCCCTGACGCGCGGGGACGAAGTCGCCCGTCTCTTAAATAACCTTAGAGTGTTGAAAGGGGTATAAAACTGGTTTAAAAAACAACAACACCAAAAAAACAAAACAGAAACGAATACTATGCCCCTGCAAATTGTGAATAATTGTTTTTCCCTTGAGACCATTATCTTGAAACTTAGCTGCATATTCTATAGTTTCGATGGTCTATTGCCTGCCACTGAGTGTGCGCTATAGAGCGTCCAATTGGGGATAACTTATGGCAAAAAAGCACGGGTAATACAAACACATGTATAAATTTTAAAGAGTTTTTTTTTCTTTTTAAAAAAATAAAAGAATAGTAAATTAACAAAAAGGTAAACGCAATACGGAAGAGGAACTCTTCTGCGTGTCACAACCATTTTTTTTTTTTATAACAGCCAACAATGAGATTTACCTCAATGCTTGCTCCATCTTTTTGACTGCCTGAAAAATCTATCTACATGTAATTTTCTCAAGTCATTTACCGATTTTTTTTTCTCTTAAAATAGTTAATTTCTGCCTATATTTTATTTATCCTTGCTCCTACTCAAGGAGCGCCCTCCCCCTTTGGTAGCTCGCTTTTTTTTTTTCGTTCTCAGAGTCAAGCCCACACATCGAAACCCAAACTGTGGTCCCTGACAACAAGTGTAACAGCGTTGCTATGGGTAAAAATAATAATCCAGTCGCCAATGGAAACAGTCAACAGCCAGTTGTCATTGGTAACGATCTGAACTCTGTTGCCAATGGAAACGATCAACATCCCATCATCAGTTGCCCGATCAACATCCCGTTGCCAATGGCGACAAACAAGTTCCCGTTGTCAACGGCAGAAATCAACATTCCGTTGCCAATGGCAATGAGCGTCCGCCAGTTGGGGTCGGGCACGAAAAAGAATATTGCTACATGACAATCCAGGAAATCTTTCACGGCAAGGTTTGTAATTTGGGGCGTATATGAGTGATGTTTATTTATGACTGCATTGTTGCATTATTATTATTTTATTCAAGAAGCTGCTCTGTCGCGACCGGCAATGGTGTGTATAATATTATGTATGCATAATTTGTATGTATGATGATATTTTTGTACATGGTCTGTAATTGCATGTAAGCTACAATTATGTATTAACGTCTGTATGGATATCATTGATCAATGTAGTTGTACACCATTGAAAAAAAAATTTCATCACCCGGATAATAAATAGAGTTGACTTTTATGTAGGAATAGGAAGTAAAAAACTAAGGGAAATTAAAATTTGAGCTCTATGTAAAAATCTTTCTCTTTCATTTCTGTCTCCACGTCCCTTGAAAAACTCTAATGTTATTTAAGGCATAGACTACTTTTATCCTGCCTGCCAAGGACAACCCGGACTGAGAGGGACACTGTTCCAACCCAGAAATAACCAACAACCCGGACATACGAGTAGGCTATTCGCTCAAACAAAACGCACCACATGGGCCTCGAACTCATGTCTTCTGTCTGCTAGGAGAAAAACCTAACCATTAGTCTATCTCTTGTTTTCATTTAGAAATTAAATACAATATTGTTGATGTTTCCTTTTGGTTTCTTGCTTAACTTATTATGCATGTCCATCAATTAATCTTGTTAAACACTGCAAACATTTTCCAATTCTCCTCCGCTGATATTTTCCCAGGACGATTACCCCGGCCTCCTGCCCTTGATGTATCGCTATATCGATACCGAAACCGATGCTGACACACGTCCGATACTCAGGCAATACCTTCACTTCATTTCCAAGAGAGCTACGGGTAAGTATTATCATTATAATTACAACATTAATATTTATGTGATTATATTGGTCTAGAGTCTAGGTCTATGTTATAATGTACAGTCCTCTCCGCTACTCTGTAAATTTATGTTGTTGGTTTTTTTTCTTTCTTTTTTTAAAGTCCCGCTAAGGCGACAAGAAACTGCATAATATTGTTATGATTTCTCATTAGGATATCCCCGCCCCCTTCCCTTTTTTTCCCCTTGGAACAGATTTGCCAACATAAGGGTAGCTTCTAAGATAACATATACATGTATAACACATGTCTTATATCATAATACATGTATTATGCTGCCTTATATTTCCCGGCTTTCCTCCCAGGCGAGTGTCCCACCCGAGCCACATGGATGCGACAGTTTGTGCTCGGCCACCACGACTACCAGCAAGACTCGCGTGTCTCCGACTCCATCGTCTATGACATGCTGTGGCGGATGTCACAGATCTCTTCCGGTCACGAGCTAGACTCCATAGATGTTCCATTTCTAGATCGCTCACTATGACATGCTCTGGCGGATGGCACAGATCTCTTCCGGTCACGTGCACGACTCCATAGATGTTCCATTTCTAGATCGCTCACTATTATTTTGATTTTTAGCTAGATATGTCCTATTCTGACGAAACCAAAGATGTTTAGATGTATGATTTTAAATATACATCTACTGTGATTTTTATCCTTTGTGTCCTTGTTATAACCACGAAGAAAAGTTTCCTCTCTGGACAACAAAGTTTACCTTACATTATTACACCACAGACACAGGTAGGGTACATGAAGCCAGTGTGTGTTTGTCCCTTCAATGAAGACCATGGAGAAACACTGACACGTTTTCTATGTATATATGAAAAGATAAACTTTATTATTACTCCACAATAAAAACACATGTATTCAATGCTACCCCCCTCCCCCTCCGCCTTGATAAGAAAAAACAAAAAACCCAGATCAAAATCCTGTCAAGTCTGAATAAACGGCAAAAAATGAAATGACAGTGTACAAGACATGTATGTGCTAATGCTCTGAAAAAAACAAGCTCCCTCTATGGACAGTTTCCATCACTTGATCCCGTGGCTATTTTCAGAGATGCTTTGAGGACAACTAGACAATGGAAAAGGTAAATATTCTCTATAACACTGTACAATGTTCAAGTTCAGTGGCATGCATGAAATTGTTTAGAATGAATGTGAATGTTACGAATATTAAAAATGTCATTGTACTATGTATTCATGTTTAAATTTTTTGAGAACATGATTTCATATTGATGCCATTGTAAAAAATATTTTCCCACGGGGATCTATAAAGTCATTATTATTATTATTACTAAGCTCTAGAGGAGCGATGCAATCTCTGTACACTCACAACAAAATCTCTTGTAAAATGACATTTCTACTGGACGATGATTAAACAAATAAAACTCCTACAAATATAGTGGAATCAGCTTAATTCAAAGTACATGTAGTTGGGATGAAGCAAGCACGTCAAATTATCCAAGTTCTAATGACACTTCAAAACAAGGGGGAGGGAGGGAGAGAGAGAGAGAGAGAGAGAGAGAGAGAACCATAGAGTATACCATCCACTTTGACCTGGTGTAAGCGTTTCACGATCCATGTATGTTCCACTATGAGCCAATGGTAATAATTCTAATACTAGTACTGGTACTCAAGTAGTGTAAATGATGACAACACTGACAGCCGATGCCCCATGTATTCAAACACGTGGTCTGGTCAGATTCGAATTAAACAGATCTTTTAAGACAAGGCTTTATATAATTCGAATTATATTATGCGATCATATTTAATAGAGACAAAGAAGGGAAAAATCGTTAGTCTGACATCGATTGGAATGAAAAGAAAATCGAATTATCAGAGTTCAAATTAAGTGGACTCCATTGTATTATCCATGAAATTGTGGAATCTCCAAGATCTAAAGAAGCGATGCAGTCATGTACATTCAAAGCAGATTCTTTGTCAAATGACATTCTACAGAACGATGCTTGAAAAAAAACACAACCTGCTATAAATAAATGTAACATTGTTGTAAAAAATGCATCTTTAGTTACAAGTGCTAAGTATCATACAAAAAGACATACACCTCAGTAAAATTGAAAATGAACACTTTTGACCCTTAGTTGTGACTACCATGTATGTTCCTTCAATAGACATAAATTAATACAAAATTGCTGTAAAATGCATCTTTCCTTACATATTTATGTAATAAGGCAATAACTTCAATAAATCTAAAATGAACACTTTTGCTCTTACCTTAGTTGTAAGTACATGTATCTTCTTTCCACAGAGATGAATGAATGTGATATTGCTGTAAAAAAAAAATCACCTGCATTTACACATGTATGTAAAAAGACAACTTCAATAGATTTAAAATGAACACTTTTGCCCCTACCTTAGTTGTAAGTACATGTATCTTCCTTCTACAGAAATAAACGAATGCGATATTGCTGTAAAAAATTCATCTGCAGTTACACATGCATTATTATGTATGTAAAAAGACAATAACTTCAATAAATTTAAAATGAACACTTTTGCCTCGTCCTTAGTTGTAAGTACATGTAACATGTATCTTCTTTCCACAGAAATAAATGAATGTGATATTTCTGTCAAGGAAATTTATCTGTAGTTACACATGTATCATTATGTATGTAAAAAGACAATAACTTCAATAAATATAAAATGAACTTGAACACTTTTGCCTCCGAGTCGTAAGTACATAAACAGAGATAAAATTCCTCTCAAAGTTTTGATTATGAAGTTGCATAGATTGCTAAAGTTCTCAACGGTTGTGTAAAAGAACACCTCAACGAGTATGATGATATGGTTCTGTGGGTATACAATTACAATGAACAGCAGAACCCGCATATCTCAACGTCAATTAATACCACATTTGGAATTCCCAATTTTTCCTTTATTTGCTACATCAACATGCCTTAAGTCGACTTTCTCTATATTTGACGTGATTTCAATAGTCCCAGTAACGTCGACTTACGCGGGTTCTGCTGCACTTACATGCTACATGATATGTGTGATGCTCAAAGATTTGATGAAGGAAATTACACGAGAATCCTATACACATGAAAAAGTACAAAGAGAATGAGTATGATAGAGTTAGAAGATATTCAAGATGTAACCCTCATGTCATGATGTATAAATCTTTTAACAAGTTTCACAAGCCAGGTAATAAACTGCTCTTAATAAACTATTATGATTACACATTATGGTTGGACCTCAGAAAAGATAAAAATGAATGGCACCTATGATGTAATGGTTAGGTTCTTCGCCTATTATGCAGAACACCCGAGTTCCATCCCACATGCTGAAGATCTTCAATTGTTTGCTGGGATTCTTCCCTCTCAAACCGGGTTGGCCCTGACAGGCACGGTCGAAGTAGAGGGATGTAAAACAGGTAACTAAACCAAGATAAAAATACTTCCAGAGGCTAGCCGCTCATTTTTATTTATTTTAGCTGAGCGGTGAAGAGTTGCCAAATCAGGTTTAATTTTCATTTTGGTTTCACATCTCTTGCAACATTGTAAGGTTGTTTAAAGGTGGGCTACTTTGACCCTGCCTGTTAGGGCAAACTTTCATCCAACATAGGGATTGAACTCCTGTCCTCTGTGCTATAGGCATTGAGTGAGCCTAACATTATTTCAGAGACCCAGATTGCTAAATACATGAAAAGATTGTTGAAAATCCAAATGTAAATGCATAGAGTATTACATCCACAATACATGAGTATAATAACACATCATGTATACTTCTGAGCATAATTAATATAATGCTCATTTTTCAAGTTTTTCAAATGTACAAGTATTTTAAGGATTCCAACTTTTTATTATGCAAACATTGAAAGTACTGTACCTAAACTTCACTGTTCAAGAAAATATTACATTAAAAAATGTAAACTCCAGTATATTAATATCGATACACGTACATGATTTTAAATGACATGTCTAGTATTCAATGACTTGATGAGGATAAAAAATGATATGAGAAAATCCCAATTTGTGCCGAGACAGTTGCGGTATATACACCAGTCATTCCTAGGGTGGGATGCACAATGCTCGTCGGCAGTATTTTCGACTAAATGCTACATTCCATAAAAGCGTAATTTTGATATGTGGGTAATTTTCAAGTTAACTCACCTCACCAGCACATGATTTTGTGAGATACTGTGAGTATTGCCGATTATGGAATGGAAGACTTAGTGTTGAAAAAACTGCCGACTAGCTTTGTGCATCCCACTACTGGTGTTTTATATCAGAAACCCACAAAGAGTTTCTGATAAAAAAATAATCTTCAAATCATTAACCCTCGGCAAGCTGTTGAAAACAAACTATTCTTTTTTTTTTTCACACCTTTGAAGATGTGCTATGTAAAAAGACAATAGTAATAATAGATCCATTTCTCATATTTTGATTTGGTTACCAGTTTTACATCCCTTGCAACACTGTAAAGTCATTCAAGAGACGAGCTACTTCGACCCTGCCTGACAGAGCCCACACGGGCTGAGAAGGATGAATCCCAGAAGAAAAACATCGTCCACACATAATGCAAAGAGCCTTATACTTACGCCACAGACGCCAGTTTCATATTTTAAGAAAAAGAGCTTTTCTAAAGATTTACAACTTTATGGTAATCCAAATAAAAATCTCTTCATTAACACATTGGTCAATCCACTACAGTAGCCCTCTATGAGCACACTACAGCTACTTCCACAGTACCGTAGGCTGCTATTATTTATTTACAAAACTACAAAAACTGTTGATCAGTTTTAAAAACAACCCTCTATACTGCCGTGACAAGGCAGACAAACGTATCTTCAAAAGTTATTAATCCTCGCATCTTCGTTTACATGGATGCCCATACCCATTCTGCATCTTGTATTAAAGGGAGGAAGATGTATTTGTACTACAAATAGGATGTTTCACTATGGCAAACAGACGTAACTGAAGGGTCATGCCCATATTTTCCATGGCAGCATCTTTGAAGGGAAATGCAAAAATTCACAACCATTGCAGCTACGTCAGTGGTCTGCCTTGGCACGGCAGTATAGAGTATACAATTATAGGCATCAATTGTCCTCACAGAATCTTAAAACACATGTAAAAGTTTGTAAATAAGAATAAGAAAACAAAACGATGTAAGTACTTGTCTTCGGCTGACTTTTCACAGCAACACATTTTTCATGGACGTTCACTTTCAATCACACGAACGCAAAAGTCAATTCTTCATCGCCTAAATTACATGTAAGGCCTACCACAATTAAGGCAGGAATTCTAAAACAGTTCCCCTATTAGACCAAACAAATAGTCCGTCATATCTTAAAGGGGGAAATCATTTACAGTGACTGACAAGGCCTTACACACAAAGATAGCTGCCGTAATACAGCTTAATGGATAAACTCCATGCTATCTAGGGAAGCAGTTCAGAAATGAACATGGAAAATGTCGTTGGTTGTTTTGCATAATGGCGAATAGTATAAGGGCTGTTGTGGGGCATTCGCCTTCCACAGCGTTTTGATATTATATTGTTCACATAGAGAAAAATATGAGGCTGATTTTTCCCAAAGCAGATAGGATATGACCATATTTTGGGCCTGGCATTTCACCCGAGCCATGCCTGATTATGCAACTCAATTTGAAACTAAACAACAATTTGCTGCCTTGGAGAGAGTATTAAGAAAGGAAAAACTGGCATTGCATCCTAAAGAAAGTA
The DNA here is from genome assembly GCA_032273245.1 of Phyllaplysia taylori. NCBI lineage: Eukaryota > Metazoa > Mollusca > Gastropoda > Aplysiida > Aplysiidae > Phyllaplysia > Phyllaplysia taylori. Next base: position 7,540 of record JAUKPP010258874.1, read on the forward strand.
CAGTTAGAACTTTCGAGCACATTTGAGAAAGCAAACATCAAATTATCATTGCTTGAGGTTTTTATTTACCGTTAAGTTTTCAGGTGCAGAGATGTGCAGTACAGTACAGCAGCATCTAAGATATAAGTTTATATTGTTGTAAGTAATAAAGCTGACAGAAGATAACCTTTCACACCTTTGAGTAAAACCACAGATCACGAAAAATTGTTGTTCACAAGCCAGCAGTAAGCACCTTCACTATACAAATATGAACATGCCCAAAAAGTCAAAAACACAGAGAGGCAATTTTTCACGAATCAACAGAAAAACGTCTTCACAATTCAGATCTTAAAATGCACCATATGAGTAAAAAATATCAGACATGATATTTCATGAGTCTAAGCATGAGCACCTTTGTAGCCCACATCTAAAAGACAAACTTTTTAGTAGAAATAACGAAGAAATCCATGACATTTTACATGGGTCAACTTGTATACAATTCACTATCAAGTTCGTAAAATACAACATTTGAGTAAAAATTTTTAAAAAGATCAGGGATATCATTTTTCATGAGTCAAATATGCATGCACCTTTACTAGTCAGATCGAAAAATATAATCTTTGAAGTAGTAAAAATTACAAATAGATCAGTAATATTTTTCACAAGTCACAGATCCTTATGACAAAGCCATCACTACTCAGATCTAAAATTGCATCATTGAGTTAAAAATTCAGACAAAAGATAATATCTTTCCCAAGAGAAAAGCTTTACATATTCAAGATTCGAGATTCTCTTGGATAAAACGAATAAAAAAACTAGCACCTTCACGGTTGTTCCAGAGCAGCACTTTGCCAAGTGGCATGGAAGCAGGGAAGACATCTACCAAAACGGTCTTAGTTTGATCGAAAGACTCACAAAAAAATGTATACACATTGACGGAGAGGGGGTAGGAGAAACTCCGATTCTACTCCAGAAGAGATTCCTGCAGTTTGATTTTGATGTTTTTCACATATTTTGGTAAAACCGTTTTCCCAGAAAAGGAAAAAAAAAAATGTTTTTTTTGGTTTTTTTGTGTAAATCTCTAAAACAATATCAAATTCAGCAGTAACACGGAAGTGGGAACCAACAAGAGATGATAAGTTCTGAGGGCTGGGCACTTTGATCCTGGGCCACCATACAATGCACTAACTGAGTACAATGAAAAAGGAGATAAGAGAGTGCATTAAAAAAGTAATAATATACACATGTAGTAGAGAAAAAACAATTCTTCAGAGATTAATGACATCGTTGAGAACACAAAGCATTTTTCAAAAAGTGATAATATTATAGCAGTGAACATTATGCATTTCAGAACACGATCTTCACTCAAGTTACTAAGAACAACAAAACCAGTAATAAGTTATGTAAAAATGATTTTTTCAACAAAAAAGAATCCACTGGCTACTCCATGGAAGACTTCATGGTGATTTTCAGAAAAACAATAGAATCTTGAACACCAGTGTGAAACATTTTTTAGCACCACTTTGTTACCAACTTGAATTAAGAAAGTAAAGAAAGTACATGGTAATTTATGCCAAAAGGCTTCGTTGATTTGTATTTTCAGCAGGAAATTACAGAAAGCACACTATGCTTAGTAAATAAAAAAAATTCGTTGTCAAAAATATATTACGTACCACTCTGAAAAATAGATGTAAACTTTATGAACACATGCATATATTTTAATCAACCAAAGTAATCTTCTGGCAGAAATACCCTGTTGTTTAAAAAGACTCCATCAAATATGTAAGTGAATTGTTACAAAAAGAAGAAAACATAAGCATGGCAGGCAAAAAAATCAATACAATCAAATCAATTACATACACTTGAACAGTTTAACAAATTTTCGTCTGCTAAGGAAAAAAAATTGTTCCAATGCCCCGGTCTCACAACACTCTGAACACAATAATAATATTTATTATTCAATAACAAATCTGTGGAGAAACATTTAAGCAGATCTGTGGCTTTGTACATTGTTTCAATAAAAAAAAATAAGAACATGCCCCGACAGTCTGATCCTAGAAGACATTTCTTACCACAACAAATAACAAACAACTTTGCTCACACAAAGAGATTCCAGCAACACTAGTAGATCTCTATCTAAAGATTGTATAAAATGCAAAATATCTTAACAAAATGATAACAACATGAGGCCGATTCAGATCGAAACCATTCCACAAGAACACCTCTGTTGGGATTATTGCAGGAGTGAAAAAGAAAGCAATTTCATCCGAACTTCAACGTAACCAATAAAAAATGTAAATAAGAGGGGAGGGACTCAAGAAAACAAAAACCTAAAAAAAAAAAAAAATTCAAGCAATTTCAACACAAACGTAGTCTACTGTTGTTACATTTGTAAACAAAACTATAGTTAACAAATATAACTAAAAACATGGGGTTTCACAGAAAACATGCTGAGTAAAGGAAAAAAATTTCCCTTGAATTATGTAGATATAAACTCTATATCATCATCCTCCACATTGAAGTTTGCGTTGAAGAAGGCCTGGTTGGGTCTCCTCAGCTCCCTCTCTCGTTGCCGCTCCCTCTCCCAGCGCCGGTCCTGGTGGTACTGATGCTGCTGCTGCTGGTGGTGGTGATGGTGGTGGTGGCTGCTGCCTCTCTGATCCCCCCACAAGCTCTGAGGCGGGGAGAACGCTGGGAAGTGACCCCACTGGTCAGCGGGCATCATCATCTTCGGCCTGGCACCACCGCTCCCCTTCATCGCAGACGTCCCCATTTGAGGTTTGCTTCGGGTTTTCGTTGGCATATACGGAGCAGGCCCACCCATGTACGGACTCGACGCAGCCATAAAAGGAGCGGGTCCTCCGCCCCCTCCGAACGCAGCCTCCATCCCAGCCAGAAAACCTCCCGGCATCCCCATGTACGTGTCCGGAGGTCGGTGGGATCGCCCCATGAAGCCGCTACCCGCACTAAGATGACCGCTGGCTCCACCAACTCCTACACCCCCGGCCTCCGAGCCAGAGCTTGAACCGCTCTTACCGAGCAGAACTCCCCAGTTCCCGCCAGAAATGTCGGCCATAAGACTCGACAGCGGCATGGGCCCGCACTCCATCTGGTGGGTTTCCACGGTGACCAGAGTTTCCCTCTTGCTAGCCGTCCCCACAGCCATCGACTTCCTCCGAGACATCCGGGCTGACGGCGGCGGTGGCATGGCTGGTTCAGACGATGAGGAGAACTGACCGGCGTCTTCCACCGGGGGACCCCACTTCGAGTTCTGCTGCTGCTGGAAACTGTCAGTATGGAACGAGTGGTACTGTTGCTGTTTGTGCTGCTGCTGCTGTTGTTGTTGTTGCTGCTGCTGTGGTGGCTGCGCACCTCGTTCCCCCTTTCTCTCGGGTTTATTTGGCAATGGTTCATCAGGAGCGCCAGGTAAGGAGGGCTCCGACAGAATCCCGGAGCTCGCCCCGCCGACCCCTCCCTGCACGCCATCCATGTGTCCGTGACCCAGAGTATTTTTACTAGAGAATATAGTGTAGTCCGTGGTGCCCTTCTTGCGAGGGCCGAACTCGAGGTAGGGTCTAATGCGATTTTGGCCCCTTATTGACGTCACATCCTGATCACTACTTTTGGTCACGGCTGGTAAAATAGTGTCGGGTGGGTTAGATGCTAGGGAGGCCGTCTCAACACTATTCCTCTCCATCGAGACTCGAACACTGTGGGCCGACATCTGGCTGATTGCAGAAGAGTCGCTGCCCTTTCTGAGATTGCCCAACCGGCCGTTTCCAAACCTGATCCCGTTCAGAAGCGGGCCAACAACAGGACGAATTCTGTTGAACCTCCCTCGCTTCTTTTTCTTCATTTTCTTCTTTGCTCTGCGGCTGACCTCAGGCAGGCCGTCGTGGCCAATCATGACAAACTGCGCCTCGCAGAACTCCATCATCTGCGACTCACGAGAAACACGTCGTGTTGATATGCTGGACGCCACATCTGCAAATAAAAATCGTAAGGAGAAACGTCGTACCGCTGCTCACAAATCTGAGTGTCAAACTCATGAGTGTGGATTTTACAAGAAAAGGAAAACACTGAATATTTCTTGTAGTATAGTATTCTTCAGGATTCTGTGTTTCCCAACAGATTTTCTGAATAATCAATAAATAAATAATACTTTACGAGAGCAAATCTCCGTTCGTTGCGCGAGATAAAATTAATTTTGACTCTATTAAATATAATAATGGTACCCGTATGCTTCTCTCTGTCGATCTTTCCAGTATACTTTTCTTAGACCCTAAGCCTCTGTTAGACCTCACCTTTGAGACCTCTCCCAATCCCCAAAAAGAGCGTAATTTTTCCCATATGCACTTGATCTGAAAGCCACTTTCATAGTGACAGTATGGAGAAATTAAAAAAACATAAATTTAAGAAGGAACTTTTTAAAAAATACAAAAAAACAATAGTATGCAAACACTGGTTTGTTTTGTTGATTACGCAAGCAAAGCACACAGTTGAGATTGAGACGAATTT
>JAUKPP010258885.1:0-12036 GCA_032273245.1 Phyllaplysia taylori
TCTGATCTATAAATCAAAGTACCAAAAAACCCATTGTTATGCCTGCAATGAGAATCAGTCTTGTGCTAGCACATTGGCTTTCATTTCTGTCTTCATGGGTTACAGGTCATGCTGTCATTTTCCCTTACAACTTGCATTCATATCATGCTACAAGTGTGGTCAATTTTGATTGTGACATTCTTTATTTCTTAGAGTTTGAGGAAATCTATTCTGCACAAAGTGCTGAGGTTTCCTCATCTGCCCAAATCAGTGATTTATTTGCAACAGATAGAGATGTATTCGCTATATGCTTCTAGATTTTTAATTCATTATTCCCAGATGTGGCTTGAACGCATTTTAAAAAATGCAGTTTCGTCATGTTTTGTTAACCCTTTTAGGCGCAGTGAGTTTGTTTTTTGCACTGATTGGTTATATCTGAAACTTCAAAGGCAGATATACAAGACATTCTAATTTTAATGTACTGGTTCGTCAGTACACATGTCTTTTATTTAAAATAATATTTTTGGAATGGAGTACATTAAAAAATGTAGTAGGCCTATATTAATGAGTGATACGTGTAAATCCTATGGGTTTACAGTCAAATCTAAACTTTAATACAGTCAAACATGCCCACAATGGTCATTCATAATGGAGAGGGTCTTAATGAAAATAAATTCTCATCTAGGTCATGTTAGCCACCAACACAGGTCGTGGATATATTAAGCCTGCACCCACATGTGAACAGGTTCCTAGCTATAGACAGCGAAAGATCTTGTCAGTCAGTATCTTAGTGTTTGAACACTAGTAAAATGACAGCTTGCACTTTATAGGCTAATGAGAATGTTTCTGAATGACTTTGGTCTGCCAGGGTAATAATAGATAGTAAAGCGCATATTACCTGCTTTTGAAAGAGGTATATGTGCAGTATAAATGTAATTATTATTATTACACATTGTCTGGTAGAGTAATAGATTTTGGGCTATCATAATTAGTGTCATAACAGTTTGGCATGTCAACTGGAAATCTTTTGCAGCAAGCTCCACAAAAGTGACTGCTAGCGAGCAGGTTGTGTGGCCATATTATCTCGATAATGGCTGACCATGATTGGGTTGGGTTGGGTAGGGACAGGGATGGGCTTGTAGATAAAGAAAAAATCACTGGTGTTTTACAATAGAGGCTGTTAATACAGGGGGTTGCTATGTTTAGGTGGTCCTGATGGCATGTTTGACTGTAGAGTCTATTCTCAACCTAGATTTTATTTTTGACAAGACACAGGTGTTCAAATACAAAAGTTGTAAAGCTTTTTTTTTATTCCTTGAGCATTGTTTTGGCAGGGAAGACATCAAATCAATGGAGAAAGATCCAGATTCACTATGTCAGCCAAACAAACACATTCCCAAACCGTGCAAAACTGGCATATGTGGTATAATGGTTAGGCTCTTCTTCTATCAAACAGAAGATGAGAGTTTGATCCCCACGTTGACCAGCATTTCCGTCTCTCTGCTGAGGTAATGCATCCTTCTCAGCCTGGATTAGTCCAACAGGCAGGGTCGAAGTAGCCTTCCTCTTAAATGACCTTACAGTGTTACAAGAGGCATAAAACTAACAAAACAAAATCAAACACAATGCAGAGGAATTTGGTCGTTTCATACGCACTAATTCCTTCATGACACGTTTTAACGAATCGTCGCTCTAATGCAAACATAGTCAAGCCTTAGGTGATATACTGTGCATAAGAGTAAAACATTGCTCATGTTGCCCAAGTGTTAAACTTAGTCATATATGGAATGATTCCTGTGCCCTTTTCTCTCCATCATCAAATTTGTCCATTGGCTCGTATTGTACACTGGATACATGCAATAACTTTGAGATAATTTAATTGATTTAATCAAAACAATATCTATGTTTACTATTGATGCAATTGTTTCCCGCTTCCTGAGTTTGCTAATGTTACAATAAAATGACTGTCTAAGACTGTGAGTGTGCAATGAATTAATTGGATTAAGATATATTACAAGGTAGTATGAAATACATTTTGTCACCTTAATACTCTGCACGATGAGTGTTTTTTTGTTTTTTCTCCGTCTTAAAATATGAAATGTAATCAGTAGAGTTGACATGAGAATCCTGCTCAACTTCTGTAGAGTGCTACATGTATTTTGTGTAGGGGCCTGACATGAGGGTCCGAACGTCACACCATCTTGAAATGATATAGAAAATGGAAACTAAGAAATCATAGATGTTTCTTTAGTTATTTTTAAAAGAAATAATTTTCCCCTTAATGTTTGGCTACTTTTGAACTAAGAAATTAGCTTTTTCACCTTTTTAGAAATAAGCTTATGAAACTAGTTTTAGGCTACATGTTGTTAGATCTGACACAAAAGTAGATTGCGAATTTTAAAGAAGTACTTTTCTAACTTCCCACTTGACAAAAATGACAACCGCTGAGATTTAAGAATTGTAGAATTATCAAATAGAAACTTGCAATGCAAATGTTTCAGGAATTATTTTATTTTTAAGGGAACCAATGAAAAAAAACCCAATGAAATGTATACCCTCTTGTCAGGCCTATCTATAAAGATAAATTCTTCTGGTGTCGACTTATGGGACACCCTCAGTGTATCAGTAGCCTGTAATAATTAGAATCTCCCCTAGAGAGAGTTGTAGATAAAATATTCATTTCATGATACTCAGTGAAAGTCACCTTGTGAATTATAAATTCAAATCTATGATTTGCTTTGAGGTTTGGGCATACCGCCCCTTTTCACTTGGTAAAGTCATTTAGCGACAGGCTACTTCGACCCTGCCTGTCACAGCCAACCCAGGCTGAGAGTGACACTGTCCCAGCAGGAAAACGGAGATAAAAAAAACTGCCCCGCAGCATGGTTTTCAACTCTTTTGCATGATAGGCGAAAATCCTAACCATTACACCACACAGACGACTTTAAATATGTGAACAAGACATTGTAACTAATTACAGTGCTTAATTGCAGTTATCGTTGGCAGTTATCCATGATTTACTATTACTAGCTTCTGTGTTGTAATGGTTAGGGTCTTCACCTATTACGCAGAGGTCGGGAGTTCGATCCCCACGTTTGAGAAAAGCATTTCTGTCTTTCTGCTGTGATGTTGTCTCTCTCCCCAGCCAGGTTAATCCTGACATGCTGGGACGAAGTAAACCTCCTGTACAATGAACTTAAAGTGTTACAAGGGGCGGAAAACCAATATCAAACCAAACCAATTCTAGGGTTTGCATTTCAACACGTCTCATGATACTGACTATATCAAGAACTTTCCTAAATAGCCATTAACACGATGATGATAATAATGATAACAGTTTTAATGATAATGGATTGCATTTATATTTATATAGTGCATAGCTCGGCTCGAAAGCATGCTCGATGTACTTTACTATCTATCCTGATTTGAAGGAGAGAGTAGAATGATACATTGTATAGAATTTACTTGCATTCCCATGTATTTTATGATGTATGCAATTATTGCTATTGGACACTGTCTTTGCTCTCCAGGCAAAATTGGCCCCTAGAAATATGTTGGCAGTGAAGCTTTCAGGAATTATTTTTGCTTTATCGACACCTTTCTCTATTAGGTGCATAGGCGTACTATTTTTTAACTCTTTACAGAGAACTATGATTAAAAGTCAATTTTCTGTTTCTCTTTGATGATTAAGGCTTGTGAATAAAATGCTTGTTGTTGAACAATATTCATTTGTGTGGTAATACGTAATTTGGTTTTAACAATCTTTTCACTTTTGTCTTCGGGTGTGTGTGTGTTTAGGGGGTAATGTGGGGGTGTCTTTTTCTATTGAAATGAATTTGCTTAAAATGTTTTGTAGACTCATAGATTTTTCCCTACTTTGCTGCAACTGTTGAATAAAAGCCTGGGTTGCCAGACATGAACTGCTATGTAAAAAATAAAAGATAATCAAGTCTTGAAAATTCTTATTGTAGTTGCTTTAAAAATATATAAACATGTACATGTAGGCCTATTATATAGGCATGTCAATATTGTGATGTGCATATGGCTTGTCATCATCATTGCCCTTCTCACTCAGGACCACCAGCGCTGTGGTTTAATGGTTAGGCTCTTCGCCTGTCATGCAGAAGACCCCGGTTCGATCCCCGATCGCGGACGATCTGGGGTGTTTTTTCTGCTGGGATTTTTTCCTTCTCAGCCCGGGTTGGCCCTGACAGGCAGGGTCGAAGTAGCCCATTGACCTTACAGTGTTGCAGATTATATTGTCAACAATTGATATCCCGTAGTCTCTCTCTCTCTCGCTCTCTCTCTCTCTCTCATCTTCTCTCCTTCCCTTCTCCATTATCATTGTCAGGTCCTGTCTATCCATAAATCATCTCTTTTGCTCTCTTTGGCTCACTCCCTCTCTATCTTTTACTCCTCCCCCTTTCCCCCCTCTCTCCCTTTCTCTCTTTATGTCCCACTCGCTCTCTTGCTACCCCTCTCTCTCTCTCTCTCTCTCTCTCTCTCTCTCTCTCTCTCTCTCTCTCTCTCTCTCTCTCTCTCCGCACGGCTTATCGTCTCTTCTACTTCATACAAACCCGCGAAATTCATAGGGTCCAACGTGCATTAGCTCTCGTGGAATTCAGTAGAAGCAAAAGAACGAGCAAGCCGCAACACGAAGTACCCACAGTCAAATTTACGTCTTGAGTTCGAACCAAGATCACTCATTCAGAAAGCCATGGTGAAATGGATAGGCCTATAGGTGGACACATGACTTTTTAGAATATATTAATTCCAAAACAGGAAATAGGTAGTCGTCCTCGCAGCGCTAGGCTAAAACTGACAAATGCTGAGAAAGAATACATTCATTATCTGACTGATTTTTTTTGTCTAGTCTTGATTGCCTCCTCGAATAATGAATTAGAAATGTGATATTCCTTATTATCTATTATTGCACTGCCACACCCACTTCAGCACACCGCAGCACAGGTCCGTAATTTAAGCCCCTCTTTACACTTACGTGATTTCGAAGCGATTACACGACTTTACGATTTTTTCGACATGTTTGATCCTCGCGATTTAAAGTCTTTTTTTTTTTTAGTAAAGTAGCGCTAACACGATCGTTGGTGAGTGGAAGGCGCTCTGGCGTGTTCTGCTCCATCTACATTTTCCTCTGTGTCCTATTGTCCTATCTATTCTCTTTTTGACGATGGACTTGTAATTTGTAGTGATGATAATGGCGTAAATCTGTAACTGACTAAACAAACGATGCCACGATCGTATCTGACGCTTTCTCTCTTTTCTTTTCTTTTCATTTTTTATAACCATATGAATGTGCATGTGTTGATCAAGTCCAAAGCAGCACCGGTGTCTGTGGTGTAAAGCTTAGGTTTTTAGCCTAGCGCTCCGGCGGCAGAAGTTTGATTCTCATGTAATGTGAGGATGCTTTATACATTTTGTTTGTTTGTTTCTATAGATGGGGCTTTACGGCGCTATCGTCACCCTATGAGAGACCAATGAATACCATCCATCGCATCTTGTCGTGTCCGATAAGTAAGCATCCCTACTTTAGCCGTGTGGTGAGGGTGAAGATACTGTGGTAGCGGAAGCAGACGATGGGGTCTAGAGTTCATTAATAACCTCTCCGGTAATGACAAACGACGTTCCGGCGATGCGATTGCCCAAATATGGTGATGGCCATCAGACACCATCTCGCCCCGCCCCCTTCACTCGTCGCTGATCGACGTCACATCGACGTGTGTTGAAGTAGAAAAGGAGCAGACGTTTAAACAAATCCGGATAAGTAGGTTTGGTTTGGTTGGCTTTTGGTTTTACGTCCCTGATAACACTGTAGGGTCATTTTTAGAGGTATGGTACTCCTAGTTCCACCATGCTTATTACACTCGTATGGGCCAATTAGGGCTAAAATGGCACATAATTCCTGCAAACAATCGGCGGTGTTCGCCCAACGTGGCGATCGAAAGTCTTTCCTCTGCGTGATAGGCGAAGAGCCTAACTTTTACACCACAGACACTGAGGACAAACAGATTTTCTAATCGTAAAATTTAGGAGTCTTGAGTTCGACCATCAGTCCACTAGCAAGTTTATAAATGGTGTATTTTGATTTCATTTCATCACTCTTCTAGACCCCCGAAAACCTGGTCAGGTTTTAATTTGGTGTCGGCTGAACATCGTCTCTTGCAATACTGTAACTGTAAGGTCATTCAAGAGACGGGGCATCGAGCCCGCTTGTCGGGGTCAATCCGTCCTGAGAGGGACACTGATCCAGAGGAAAAACGGAGACATACTCAGTAAAAGAAATTGCCGCACACGGGCCTCGAACTCATGCCTTCGGGATTAACTGAGCCCGCTTGTCGGGGTCAATCCGTCCTGAGAGGGACACTGATCCAGAGGAAAAACGGAGACATACTCAGTAAAAGAAACTGCCGCACACGGGCCTCGAACTCATGCCTTCGGGATTAACTGAGTCAGAGGTGAGCTCTTCCCCTAACATAGCAGAAGACCTGTGTTCGATCCCACGTGCGGACGATCTGCGTTTTTTTTGCTGGAATTTGTCTTCCTTCTCAGCCCGGGTTGGCCCTGACAAGCAGGGTCGAAGTAGCTTGTCTCTTGAATTAGCTCATAGTGTGACAAGAGGCGTAAAACTGGTAACCTAAAGGAGTCAGAGAGGCACAAGCTTTGTACAACATCCTGACAAACCAAGCATTCCGTGCAACTGTAACAGCAGACGGATGGTTCTTCACGTACCAGCGCTGTACGTGGTAGGTTGGTTAGGCTCTTAGCCTGTCACACAGAAAACCCGAGTTCGATTCCCACATTGAGACGAGCGCCAGCGTATTTCTGCTGGGCGCTAGTATCCGTTCCTTTCAGCCCAGGTTAGCCCTTGCTGGCAGGGTCTAGAAGCCCGTTTTTTAAATGGTCTCATTGCAAGAGACAAATCTAGAAACTATGCCAAAATTTCTTCTCACGACATCCCAATGGGAATAAGTGGAAGACAAAACTAAAGTAAACGAAAGAACTGGTCTAAAATGATTGAAATAACCGGATAATAGATTCGGATTCCTCCTACACCGAAAGCAGACGAACCTCCGTGGTTGTGGCGCGCTGCAAATAATTTGTTCGAATTGTTTTGTTTTGTTTTACTGGGGAAACGGGAAGGGGAAAGAGGGAGGCGGGGGTGGGGTTAGGTAGGGGGCGATCTAATTGTGTCTCCAGGGCATGACACTCATTCAACTCTGATCTGTCTCTCACTTTATCCTCCTAGTGGGACTAAAAACTCCAAAAGTAGGCTACATCGTACAGTGCAAATCTACGTGTAGCGTGCTTCATGGATTTCTTTACTACAAATTATACTATGCTAGTCTTGTTGACTTAGGTTTTACGCCTCTTGTAACATTGGGGGGATTTCAGAGGCAGTCTATCTCAACCCTACCTGTCAAGGCAACTCTGGGATGAGAGAGAGAGACAACATCCCAGCAGAGAGTCGGAGTCGCTCAAACAGCCAAAGAAGCTGGCACCTCTATAAACAAATAACTTTAAACAAAGAGTCTTGTCCAACGTGGGGATCGAACTCTTGTGCCCTACGTGATGAGCGAAGTATCTAACCATTATACCACAACAGACGCCGATGCACATAAAAGCGTCAGAATACGTTTGTAGAAATATAGACTGCCCTAAACCCAGCTACTCGTGTCTACAAAATTTTATTTCTCGAGCGTTAAAAACTCTGCAAGCTCGTCAAAAGCCTACAACATCGAAAAGGAAAAAGAAAAAGAAAATAGGCCTACGGGGTGGTTTTTATTTTGATTGTTTTTATAGGCCCTACGTCGATTGATTCTAATCTGGAATAACTCTTAAATGGCAAGAGATAAGAGTAAACGGTTTTCTGCACATCATTCACTCACCATTAAAATTGTCTGGGTTACATAATACGATTATGGCATTTTAAAAATTAGTTGGCGCTACAAGGCCCTGTCAAGGTCACGGCGTCAAAGCAGCGCACTGGAATCATCGAAATGCGATAAAAAGATGGTGAAAACTGCTTTTCCGAAAGGAATAATGCCTACCAAGCTCTGGCTTCATGTCTTATTACAATTTTTTTAAAATATATATTTGTTTATTACTTGCATTTAGAAAGCGATGGGTGTGTAAGGGGTATCAAATTATTGAAGTTATATTTTCTAATTGAACTGGCAGAATGCAAAAAATCGCAAATCCTTTTCTTGCTGTTTTTGTTGTCAGAGCAATTGACATAACCAGTTTCTAACAAATTTTGATGCCAAGTTTTGATTGAGTTTTGGATGATTTTTTTTCCTGCTGCGCTCAGCTGGAAGCATCTCAATCTCAGGGCTGCCGGCGCGCGGTCTGCTTTATAAAAGACACACTTGGTGCATGCAAGGTTAGCGTAATTTACGTGGGCTAATATGGGGGGAAAAAACAACACCAACAACCCAATTTTAATGGATAAGGAATAAATTGAGAGAAAAAGAATGTTTCTATTCCTAACCGTCTTTGAGCTATTTCAATTTAGAATCGATCAATATAAAAAATATTCTTAAAAACTCACCCTGTAGCATTTATTATCTTGACGAATAAGAAAAAGGTCACGTGGATATTGAATTTAAAAGCTTTATTAACCACAGCAGGCTTCGATACAAAACGGTCAGGGAAATAGAGATACATGATTATACTGTGTGTGTTCTGATATGACTAAAATATCTTAAGCTGTTTATTTACCCCCCCCCCCCCCACCACCACACACACCGCCCCCGAATGGGGATAAAAAAACATTTTAAGGCAAAAGTGGTTACTCTTACGTTCAATTCTAATGGCCTCAATTATGCATGTTGCATATAACTACAACGAAGTAGATATATTATTCAAGAAAGTATCCGAGGCGCTAGAGGAAAGGTGAAGGGTCAAGGATCACTTTATGATATTGTGTCATGGCAATAGATGTCAGTGGGTTAATGAACACAGGCGAACGGCCCCCTCCCTCTCCCTCTCTTTCTCTCTCTTGCTTATTCTCTCTGCCTCTCCCTCTTGTTTCCTCCTTCTCGTTCCCCTCTCCCTATCTCTTTCTCTCCTAGTGTGTGTATGTGTGTGTGTGTGTGGGGGGGGGGGGGGGGGGGGGTTTGTGTATATTTGCATGTGCGTGTTTTTATTGGGTGAGATAAATAGATAGACAGAGAGAGAGAGAGAGAGAGAGAGAGAGAGAGAGGCCTCGATATTAGCCTAGTTTCACATCCCTTGCAACACGACAGTAATGTCTTTTAAGAGACAGGCTCCTCAATTCGACCCCAGTTGTTGTAAGGGTCAACCAGGCTTGAGATGGACAGATGCCACAGAGAGACGCAGATGATCGTCCCCATTTGGGAATTGAACTCGGGTGTTCTGTGTGATAGTCGAAGAGCCTAGCCAGTATGCCAAAATCCCTGGCGCCGGGGAGCGAGATGGGGAGAGATTGGTGTTTAGCAAATAGTAAAAAAAAAAAAAGAAAAAAAAAAGGAAGTCAAATTTCACATTTTACTGCATGTTCGTTAGGCTACATGAACATGACAATGTGGACAACAGCCCTTATACAAAAACCTTATAACGTAACGCGTCTATTCTATAGCAGAAAATCTTGAGACGGGCAAAGAGTTCAAATCAAACGTACATGTCGTGTACTTGCGCCTTTCACCTTCAACCACAAGAATCGATTTCTTGTAAACTTTTAAGTTCCTTGTACCAGGCATTTATTGGAAGAGAGTGCTCAGTGACGAGTGGCCCATGGCTCAGTCTGTGTGGCATTGTCAGTTTTATTTGTTTGAACGCTGACATTTCAAGTTGAACATCAGGATTTACCCGTAAATTAGTACAAAAGGCCTGCTGAACTGCTCCCATTATTCTTTGCACTGAATTTAACCCTTTTCTTTGCAGAGCACGTGTATTTTCTAAGGTTCCATGTGAAGATGGGAGGTTAAAATCCCCCTTTTCTCCCCCCCCCCTCTCTCTCTCTCGCTCCTTCTCTCTCTCTCTCTCTCTCTCTCTCTCTCTCTCTCCACCCCTCTGTTCCCTCTACATCGTTCTTTTATCGCCTCCCCTTCTTTATACATTTGTGTACTTACATTACAATTATATCGTGTAGGTAAGCTTACTCCTTACTCACCCTCACCCCCCCCCCCCATCTCTCTCTCTCTCTCTCTCTCTCTCTTTGCGGGTGGTTTTTATTTTAAAACTGATAATCTATTTATTGCTCTGTCTGTCTCTCAACCATCTCTCCCTTTTTCTTTTGTTTTTTGCTTTCTCTCTCTCTCTCTCTCTCTCCATGTCTGTTTGTCAACCTGTCTGTAGCCTAATCCGTCATCTGTATGTCCGTCCGTCTGTCTTGCTGGGTCTGTATTTTTCTGTCTGTCTGTTTATGTATCTACCTCAGTAGGCTTCTTTTCATACTCAGATATACCGGCGCTGTGGTGTAATGGTTATAAGGCTCTTCGCCTGCCATGCGGAAGACCCGAGTCCTGACAGGAAGTGTCGAAGTAGCCGGTCTCTTAAACGACCTTACAGTGTTGCAGGGGACGTAAAAAAGGTAAGCAATGCTTAGATGTAGCTTTGAGCAGGCTCCTAAGCCTGAGCATAGACTGACATGGAATAGCATCTAAAGCAGATTTGGAGAGCAAATTACAATTCAAACCACCAAAGTTTATCCCTATTTCTGTAGGCCAAGACAGCATGCCGCATGATACAATTAACATTATGTAGGCCCAACAGTTATTCATTAGCCTATCGAAGCTCTAGATTTAGAAGCAAATTAAATCTTCGTTCTATAGCCAAATTAAATCTTCCGTTCTTTAGCCAAATTAAATCTTCCGTTCTTTAGCCCAGCTCTTAACACAAATTAACGGCAGAATACAAAAATCAAAGGGTTAAATAGCGCTCGGCCTTTCCGGTCGTCTGCGCGCCTGTGACACGACACTCGGTTCACATTCATCAAAACGAGGCCCGGTCAGCTGATCATTGAGGTACCGCCCATCTATCGCCGGCCGGCGTTTTCTCCCCTTGTGTGTGTGTGTTTTTGCATTGCGAGTTCTTTTTCTTTGAGGGAAGCGAATAGAGGCGATCGAACCCGTCCTTCGCTTGAGTCACCAAAGAAGCAACAGGTGCTTTCGTTTTATTTTGTTAAAAAATAAAAATAGCACCCCCTCTTTAATAACTCAATTTGAAATTTAAAGGTTGTGGTACCTACTTATTATTATTTTTTTTTTTTACATTCAAAGCAAGGGGGAAAAAAAGGAAAGGCAAACCAAAGAGACCCATCCCAACTGAGATAAAGACTATCACGTCTCACAGCAAACGCGGTGTTGTGGAACAGGAAATATCGGAGAGGGGAGGAGATCCACCACAGATCTTTTTCTTCCTACACACACAGCAGAGTTGTGTGAGCCGCTTAGTGTGCGAGGGACCAGTTTGAGAATAGCTGTGACTAAGTGAACGTTGAGACAGAATGGCTACTTCAATTGATAAAGAGGCCGTAAGCCAAGCATACGAGGATGTTAGAGATGATTCCTCTGATACCGCATGGTAAGTGAACGTTTATGTTTTTCAATTTAAAAAAGAATGTATTTTATTTAGGCTACAAATTCATTCAGCCATGATTCATATTCAGTCATTCAGAACCATCAAATGATTTTTTTTTTTTATCATTCATCGTTCATTCACTGAAAACTGCCCGTCGTCCTTTTTAAAAAATTTTTATAAACTCGTTGAGGCCTAATTAAATCTGTTCGTTTATTCATTGGTTTGGTCGTTTATTCATAAAATTGAGTATTTGTAGACCTAATTGGTATAAGAATTATATATGTTCGTTCAACTAAATCCTTTCACCCCCCCCCCCGCCCCCCCTTCTCCCTCTGTCTCTCCTCTCTCTCCTTCTCTGTCTCTCCTCTCTCTCGCTCTTTTTTAAATTAGGGCCTTATTGCACAGGCATGAGGAAGTAGATTATGACAATAGCTTGCCTAGCCTGCACATTGGGGGAACTGACTTTCGGAGGGGGGGGGGGGGGGGGGGGGGGGGGGG
>JAUKPP010258918.1:0-12032 GCA_032273245.1 Phyllaplysia taylori
ATGGTCCCTGTCCTTCTGGGGTTTTTAAAATTCTTTTTCATAAAAATGCAAAAAGATTCACCGATGTTTGAAGAAATACTCAAACGCACCTGGGCACCTGTGTGTATCAAATATTAGAAGGTCACGGGTTCGAATCCCACCTCGTGCCCGGCTTTTTGTCCTTGGGAAAGCCAGTTTACAAGATTATCTTCACTTAACCCAGGTAGGCCCAGCGAAGGATCCTGTCTGTACGTTATTGCTTTAGTGCCTGTAAAATTAATGGCAGCTTGCACTGTATGCTTTCCAAGAAGTTGAGAATGTTTCTGAATGATTTCGTCCCTCTGGGGTAATAATTGAATATAAAGCGCATAGAGTCTGCTTGGAGCGGGGATATACTCTATATAGATGCAATCTATTAGTATTTTGGTAAATTCAAGGTTGTTTCATATTTTCTTGACTGCATTTATTAGCATTTCACAGCTTTTGCCCCTAATGCCTTTCTTTTAAATTAATTACATAAGTTTCCATAATAGTCAATATGAAGTTTAAAACGACAGGTACGTGTGTTTGTCGACATGGCATGGAGACTTTCAAAAAAGAAAAAGAGAGAAAAAGAAGAAATTTGCTAACGCCCATCGTCTACAAGTTTCAACACCTTTAGAATTGTTTGCTCGGTGTCTCTACTTTACAGCGCAGAAAGAGGGCGTGAATGGGATGGAATCTTCTTGGAAAAGAACAGACAAGTCACCGGAGATGGACGCTATCACATCGTAAAACATTGCGGGCTATCTGACATCTTGTGGTCAGCAGCTAACGTCTTGGGAGTCTACGACAGGATTTACCGTGTCCCTAAAGTACAATGTTTGTCTGGGCACGGAAACCTTAAAAGCTTTTTAGAAAAATTGCATGTCTCAGGGATAAACAACTAAAAAGAAATTGTCACCGACTGGAGAAGAAAGAAAACATTTAAAACGTCTGGAGGCTCTACAAATAGATTCTCGATTTTGGATTGTACACCCTCTGTAACACATAAAAACATTTAGAATGCGGGCTTCTTTAACTCTACCTATCACAGCTTATTTCAGTAGAGACTCGGAAATAAGCGTCGTCCAAGGGGATCGAGCTTCCGTCCTTTGCTCAACGAGCATTACCGCAGAGCACCGCAGACACCGGTCTACAAGTAAATCTATTGCGAGGAACAATAATGTAAATAACATAAAACTTTTTTCGTTAATACATATTCTACAACCATCTTATTACTTTAACTAGTATTTTTCTCGGTATTGGGTGGAAAAGGACTAATGAATTCATCAATTTTGTATCAAAGATCTTACAAAACTCCAAATAAGGTTCACGCCAAAATGGAATAAAGATTGAACGTTTTTTTAAACGAACTATCTTTTTCACCAGGACTTCATCATTGCTTTAATGGCCACATTCTTTGCCTGTATAGTTTCAGCTTTTATGATTCATAGCTTGAAGTGATCATGGTTTCCTTTTAGGTCGCTTGTAACAAAGTAAGTCGGATTAAGAGGCGGGCAACTCAGCCCTACCCGTCTGGACCAACCCGGAATGAAAAAACACATTCCAGCAGAGAGCAGAATCAGATGTTCGTCTCACGTAGTTCTCGAACTCCAGTTCTCTGTGTAACTGGCGGAAAGCCTAATTTGTTTGTTTTTTTAGTAGTAAGTATTGGGTTATTTATAGAGGCGCCAGCCTCAGCTGTTTTAGCCTCTTCTTGTTTTGTATTTTACTTAAGCACTCAATTAGGCTTAAGTTTCCCGGAGGGTTGCCATTTGCGTGCTTTTTTTTTTTTTTATTGAAGTCGAAATGCGTAGGCATGAGGTATAATACCCCTGTGATCTATTTTCTAAATTATAAGTGAACATGTTCAGTTCACGTCGGTCTTCCCTTTCTTCTAGCATTTTTCCTTTGTGCCCAACATCCTCAGTACGACGTCTCTGGTACAAATAGGTGACGCGTTTATGATCACAAGAAAATTGGTCCACGTTTGAACAATACCAAAAGAGTGTCAGCGGTCGAAACATCGCCACAGAAGAATGAATGTCTGACATCTCGCAAAAAAAGCGGAGGGGATGACTAATGGGTATTTTTCATTCACATTATGAAACAAATCCATTTCTATGACACGTTGAAACGATATGAATGGAAGATTATGGTATAATCCCTCTATAGAAATGCCAGTCGAATAGACAGGTCAACATTACGAGAGAACAGTTCATTGTTTTGAAATATCTCAAATAGTACTTGTTCCTCTGTTTGTTTTGTTGAGGTTTTACTTTACAATCAACACCGGATGGTCCTGTCAGTGTTTCAGGCCGAAAAGTACAACGTAGCGAAAAGCCAGAGATAAGAGCGGAAGGAGATAACAACACCGGAACTTCTGCCAAACAGCCTCTCAAAAAGGAAGCGTAAGAAATAAAATGCTTTTACACAGGTCGCTATATCTCCACAGCATCATGTTTGGTTAAGAAAAGTCTTTGAGCATCAAAGAAAAAAAAAATGAAGACTTTTAATAATAAACTATTGAATCAATCACGTCATACATGGAAAGACAGCAAATCAAGTTCTTTATTTGGACGGCTCATGAGAATGGGACAGCAATAACCTGCATTTGGGACCTAAAACATGACGGTTATTGGCACCCAGGCTGGAGGCAGACCAAGAAAGAGATGCATAGACACAGTTATGACACTCGAGCGAAATAACATGATAACCGAAAACACAACACTTCAAGTTAATGTTCGACAACTGCATCTCCATTTAGACGCATTGGAATAAAACAACACGGGGAAAGTGAAGTAATGTTTTTATGTAGTAAAAGAAAAGGAAAAATGAGTCTTATAGAATACCGGAGGTAGTTGAGCCAGGATTTTACGAAGCTACTTTGTGTACGTAATCGACCCGTCTTTGCAATAAAACGGCCGCAGTAATGGATGTGAAAGACACAAAAGTACAAGGAATAAATTGGCATCGTCGGCAAAATGAGCTGGAAAGGGAAACTTGAAATTATTATCAAGATGGTGACCAGACAAACTTTGTGTTTGTGTGTCTGCCGTACAGTCTGTGTTTTGTTTGTGAGCGAGATGGAATGAAATGGGGATTACTGGATGTTGTCTACAGGGTTCCTGAATGATAAAACAAGAATTGGATGGAATTTTTAAATGAAAAACAACCACAAAATATAGAGGGTGCTTCATGCACGATATGTACGTTTATTGATCGATTCTGAATTCAATAGCTTACCAGCGGTAAGAGATAGAAACATTGTAGTTTTTGCCGATTGATTCTCACCCCTTTTAGCTCTTTTCACCATAATGTTTTAGCCATTAGGTCTATTATTCTCTATGCTAATGTATTGTTGATTTAGCAATTGTTTTGCTGAGAGTTATTTCTTACGTCATTCTGTGCAGTCTGCGTCAGGGTTGGGGGTATTTTACTGCTCTATCGAAACTGTATGATATGTCTTATCCACCCCCCCCCCCCCTCCCCTCCTGTGGTTTCTCTCTATTTCTCTCTTTTATTACTACCTTTCCCCATGTCTTGTCTTTTCTATCTTATAGTCATCCAGGGTACTTTTAGTAGCATCTCCATTTTTTTCTAGGCAAATTTTAGGTGTATGACTTTTTAAATCGTTGGTGGTTGGCGGGTTCTACTTCTCCTTCTTTCTTTCGGTTGCTTTTGTCGTAATCTATTTCCTGGCTCTGGTGTGATCATATAGTGTTGATACTGCCATGAAAACACAACCAGATCAGACTTAAGTAGACCGTTTGAATCAGTAAGTTGATGCACATTCTCACCTCACAGAATTTGGAGACAGCTCAAATAAAAACAAAGCTGACGTTTTCTTACACGTAGTAAAATAGACACCAGAGATTCTTGAAAACGACTTAAATTATCTGACGTTTTGAAATACAAAAGAGACACGTAATAATCTCATGTAAAGAGATGCGTAATATCATCCTAGAATGCATTAAATATGTGATTTGAAGAATGCGATGGGCCTCGCGAAAAGTAAATTGACCTCCATGATTGCAGCTTTACACATGAGAGCGTATGAATATTATTAAAAAATTCTCCTTTTTCAAAGTACCCTGTAATTAAAGAACGTCAAGACTGAAGAAAAGTCCGCGGTATAAAAAGTATTCCTTTTTATGGACACGCTAAAAAAAAAAAGATTAATGGGGGCATTGGCGGCTTCCAAATTGTACTTCCGAAGGACACAGTCATTAAAATAATAATAATAATAATAATAATAATAATAAAAAATAAAGTAAAATAAAAAGAACAATAAACAGAGTTTTTTTTAAAGGACACAGTCATTCCCTTGAAGCCTCCGTGTATAATAAATTCGTTTTTACCAGTAGGGATTGCATTCATAATCCCCAATGTTTACCTTACCGATAAGGCCAATGAACTTAAAACAAGATTTTCTTATTGCAAAGCCCAATGGCGCTACTCTTGAAGTTCATAGCTAGAGCTTTTATGACGTAATGGATAATGCGGCAAAGTATTTTTTAAGGCAATACTAAAGGAAACTTAGTTTATTGTTCTCTACGTAAATACTATACTGAAGTAAGTGTATTATGGATACTTGCAAAGAACTCTACTAAGACGGCGTATCTAGTGTTCTCACATCGGGAACGGACCACGTCCTAATCTTCTTACGCTTACTTGTCTGTGCTAACTCGGTACCAATCCGAACAATCCTTATTTGCCACGGTGGGCTCAAATTTTTACATCACGTATCTTCTAAAACCGGACACTTTTAATTGGGCAGACGGGGAAGCGACGGTACCTGTAAAGACTTGATCGTCCTTTTGTGGTCTTGAAATGCGAGTTTATTCCGTGGAGAGTCAATGAAATGCCGAGACAGAAATTGAAGTCTCCAAGTTTTACTTTCACTGATGGAACGAAACAATGGTGTTTCTAGAATTTAGCCACGCGAAAGTAGAAATAAGAAATACCTTTGTTGTGTGCTTGGAGTGGCAACAGTATGGCGTTTGTAGTGTGTGGTAGGAACGGACGCGAATGAGAATAATGACAAATCATTCGTATTTTGGTTTGTTTGCTTTCTTTCGTTTACACCAATATCAATATATTGGACTAAATGCCATAATAAATGACAAGTAAAACCTCTGATTATATTTTTCTCATTTCCCTCTGTTACAGACTTGTATCAGTAGCCTTAAAAAATTTAATGAAATTATTCACGATTACTTTAAGATGGCGAATTCATTTGGCGAAGTCATAGAATTGAGGGTTTTCGGACAACTTTTTTTCCAACGATCCTCTGGCATTTTTCAGCTCGTAATCATCATTGTACAATGTCGCAATCTAACTATGCAAAGTATTTTGGGGTTTGTTTCTATAATCTGATCAAAACTATATTGCATTAACTCAAAGATCGTATTAGAAGTAAAAAGATTCTTGGGCTTGAGGGGGAATGAGGGCAATAAATACATTTCTATACACACTTTTTAGCTCTTATGAGGTGACAAAACCTAAGTATAACTACAACTGCATACTTTGAGTGCTATCACTATTCCGGCTTATATGCACGTTTGTTGCTGTATAGAAATGATTCCATTCCTACAATGAATATTGATTGCGTCAAGATTGTGCACTTTTGTCCAGAAAAAATCCTGACGGATAACACTTGGTAAAGCAAAATCCTTTCAATTAAAGAAAACTCGGAAGATAAATCCTGATAGAAACGGGATTGTAAAATGTGGACTGGGTCAAAATGATTGTCTTGATGAGAAATTAGAAGTTACTTTTATTTATAGAAGCACCAGCTCTTTCACTGTTTAAGCCTGATTGTCTTGATACCCTAAATCTTTAACCTGGTTTGGTTTGTTTACCAGTTTTACGTCCCCTGCAACACCGTAAGATCATTTAACATACGGGCTACTTAGACCCTGCTTGTCAGGGCCAACCGGGGCTGAGAGGGAAAAAAGTCCCAGCAGAAACAAAATGCAAATCATCCGCGCCCGGGATCGAACTCCCGTCTTCCGCAGATAGGCGAGTAGCCTAACCATTAAACCCCAACGCTGATCTTTTAACTTGTTTTTTTTTCCTCTCAAAGGATGAACAAGAGAGGCCGTTTCGCAAAACGTGTCGCCAAAGTTTGGTTAATTTATATACATTATCTATATTTTAAAAAATCAATTAAAATTAATCTTTTCATTTTTCACTTTGCTTCTTATTGCTATCAGCCATTACTTTTTTTGCAAGCGTTGTATGTTGAGCCATGGCTCTATAAAGAGCCAACTTTCATTAACTCATTTTATACACTGCACTCCTGTCTGGTTCGCAAATTTGAGAAATCACGATCTTAAGCATTTCACATCAGTGAATGGCTCGCAAAAATAGAATGTGCTTTGTTATCCTAAACGGTTTTAGAATTCTTTCAATCAAATAAAAATATCTTGTATAAATTTCCAACCTTGTAGGCTCTGTTGCACAAGGGGTAAGTAAAGAGAAAGCAAAGCTTGTAGGCCCATAATGATTTTTCAATGCGGAAGTGCTTTTCTTTTCATGTGGATATTGCACAATAGTGCGGATAGAAATCTTCCATCTTAATTTTTTTTACTTGGCAGCTGAGTTCAGTTTCGAAATCTATCCGTAATACGTTTTCATTTCGTTTTCATTCCATAGCACTTTAATTGCCGTGGGCATTTTGAAATTTAATAATTTAAGTCCTTATTTCATATATCTATAAAGTTATAATATAATGATATTACAAAAGGAGGTGGAACTTGCAATCACTGTCTCCAGTTGAAAAGATAAAATGGACGAGTCATTAATCATTGTAATGGATGTCACCTGTCAAGAATTCAGGTTAAGAATATTCTGAGTGTAGGCAGATGATTCGGCCGCGTGTCGGATTGCGTAACAATAATCCTCTTAACTCTTTGTGTTGTTTCGTAAACGGCTAATAGCTTTTGTTGTTAATGTCTCGTAGCACGACTATGGTTTCGTTTGGCTTCTCTTTATTTTCTCGTTCTGTATATTATCCCGAATGTCACTAGCGTACCACAGAGTAATACCAGCCCTATAGCGATGATGTAGGCCCTGGTGTATTCTTTACGCTATATAATATCAAAGAGTGTAACGGGAATATTCTTTTATTGTCTTTGATAATATTATGGACACCACTGAGCACGCGCTAGGGCGTTCGAAAGTGAGGGGCGTCGACTTTTTGCAAAAGCATAGGCCCATAGTATAGAGGGGAAAAATTATCGCGGTACGAAAGATGAACTCTTCTACTTTTCTCCCAACCATGTTTTAAGAGATAGCCCAAAATGAGATTTGCCTGACATTAAGATGGCTTCTATAACTCTCCTCGTATGACTAAGGTCACTATTTGTCAAGATTAGCGGATTGCGAGCTGTTAATATTGCATTATCAAGAGACTTGTTGGTCGTCATGGTGATCGCCAGTCACGTTTTTGTTGGTTCAGTTGTTCATGATGTTGTTATTGCGGTTATTGTTGCTGTTATTGTTGCCGCTGTTGCCTTTTTTGTGGTATTTGGTTATTGTTGTTGTTGTTGTTTTGTGTTGTTATCTTTCGCCCTGTTTTTGTTTAGGCTTTTTTTCGGTGTTCATAATCTTTTCCTCTAAACCATGAGTTTGCACTGATCAGTTACATACTTACAATATTTAAAACCGCAGCACTCAAGGGATCAGCAATAGTTAAGCTTATTAGTCCACTATTATTCGTTTTTGCGTCTTCATAGTGGGTCAAAAATTATCCCACGTAAACTTGAGGAAACAGAATTTGGGCGAACGGTTTGAATTTTTGTGGTTCTCAAACATAACAGAGGCGAAAAATAGATTGCAAGAATATTAACTTTCCAGAGGTTCTATTCACCGACATTTCAATTTATAGTATCTAGGAACTACTCTCTGACATTGGGACTTTTTATAAGAAACATTAAAGAAATTGCGGGGTATTCTGCGTGAAGGCAACCTTTCACAATTCGCTAGATGTTGGCCATGCTTTTCCTCGCAGTCAGAAGAAGCAAATTTTGACTTCATTACAGTAATACGGGATGATGATAATAATGCCATTTGTTTTATATGAGAAAAATATCAATACAAATATAATTTTGTTGGCAGGAACTTTCGCAAGGCGGCTGGCAAAAATACACTACTTATAATTGTTTTCAATGTTCTCAGGATCAGGCTTTCTTTCACCAAAAAGTAATCTAGTTTTCACTTTCAGGAAATGTCTCGCAAATCCCTGGGGTTGTATCCATGAACCCCCTGGGGTCCCAAACACCCCAGCGAGGAACCTCTGAGGCACTAGATCGAAACAGACGACCAATCAACCATTAGCACGCCACGCGAGGAGTTTGCACTTTGAGCATCTTCTTTATCACTTTCTTCCTCTTTCTATCTCTACTTTAGCCATCTTTTTTAGTATTTTCTGTTCCACACTAAATTATTTGTTACACGGTGCCATGGTATTCTGCAAAGTTACTTTGGAACTATCTCCTTCCACGCACCCCTCCCCCCTCCTCCTCCTCCCCCACCCCAATCTATCCAGAGAGTCGCGAACGTTCGTACTATGGAGATATTGGTGGCTAAAATTATGTCGATTATTATTACATTAGCATAATACAAGAGGATTTTGAATTATGTTCGTCCTAATATCTGTTTCTTTTTGTGTGTTTTTTTTTTCATGATACTCTGATCATATTAGAGAGAAATCTAGATTCCTACATAGATCATCGCGGAAGGAAAACTGCGAGATCCCATAATCAAATCAGGCGAAGAGCGCAGAAAGGGCACTCGAAATCCCACGCACGACTCACTGTCAGACAAGGAAGAGAGAGGGAAGAAAGGAACAAAGTTGTAAAAGAGGGATATAAAGGGAGTAGGAGAGAGGCGGGAAGACAGAATTTAAAACTGAAAGAAATTTGAAGTGTTGAAAAAAGAAATTATAGGCATAGAGTGGAGTGAAAGGGAAAGAGCACAGAAGCAAAAAAATAGGGAAGTAGAGTACAAGAGGTGAAGAAAAAAAAAAGAAGACTAAGGGCGAGAGAAAACGGAATGCAGGTGGATAGAGATAGAGGGCGGAATACAGCTGGATAGAGTGTGAGAGAGAGACATAGAGGTGAGAGAGAGAGAGAGAGAGAGAGAGAGAGAGGGACGAAAGAACGAGAGGTTTACATCAAGGCAACGGGTAAACGGAACCTGCAGTGTTAGGGACAGAGTTAAGTGTGGGTCTGGAGGTGAACGTTTTACTAGCAACACATGTAGTAGTTGTAAGTAATAAGTTATTTATAGAGGCGCCAGCCTTCGTCTGTTTTAGCCTCTTATTGTCTTTTCAGCCCGTTGTGGCAAAATTTGTGAGTTATTTCACTTTTAAGTTACTGCACCAGGGCAACATTAAAATGATGTTACTTATTGCACTTACCAGTCATCCGGTCCGGAGAGGTCTTAAGACTGCTTTGCACTTTTGCAGTATTAAGAGGGCCAATTTTAAGGCTCTCCACTTCCGGGGTATATAGCTCGACTGCCTTGCCTCTGTAGGTTGTAAAAACTGCTGAAGGGTGAATAACCCATATAAGTCCCTGATCGACAACTCAAACAACAGAAACAACAACTTAAGAAGACTTGCGTTTCCCTGAGACGTGCTTCCTGTGCGCAGAGTCCGCTGCACTTTGTGCTCACAAAAAGCCACATCAGGTGAAATTTATTGTCTAAGGTATAACAAATACTAATACAGCCCAAACAAAAGCAAAGGCGAAACGAAATAAAGGAAAACAAAACAAATTAAGGTTTTAATATCAGGCTTATATGTTAACTTGAAGCATAACACTTTTGCCGAGAAACATTGACTTTGTTCACTCTTTCTCATCTATTGGCCCGTTGTTGTTTTTCCTTGACCATACTATAGAGAGGCTGAGAGGGAGGACAAACACAGAAAGAAAGAGAGAGACAGAGAGAGAGACAATCAGACAGAGATTATTGGGTCTATTTGGCTTTGGTTTTACGTCTCTTTGCTTTTGTGACACTGTAAGGTCATTTTACACGTGCACCGTTTACTCCTATTTTTTTATGCTTACTTTTAGCCTCCAGTGTCGAGATACAGTAATCAACGTTCAAAGGAAAGCTAAACTCAAAAGCTTGCCCCTCAAAAGTTACAAAAGAACACCTTCCAGGGTTGCTATTTGGGACTCCTCCCACGGTGAAACATGACGCTGTGGCTCAGTTTATGGTGAATGCCTTGGGCATCTGTTGCAAATTATTTCCCTCCTCGGCTGAAAGCGATCCTTTTAAATGTTCGTATCCTTTAGAATGTTTTCAATTTTCAGAAAATCAATAGTGGATTGATTTTTTTTTAAGTGTCTTCTATCAAATGAAAAGGTAAATCCAAGATAAAACTCTACTATTGTTGAAATTATACGAAAAGGGAAATACTGACCTTCCATGAAGCCAGGGGATCAAAGGATTTCATCACTAGAGCAGACTACATAGCAAGTCTCTAATTCATAAGACTAACACGACATGATCGTCTCCACATTTTTTCTCCATTCTCTTTTGTCCGTTGCCGTTTTTGTTACACTCACAATAGAGAGCACCTCATCACTTGACCTGCTTGATTCAATAAAGGAAGTACTTTCCGCCTCATCAATATTCTAAGCTCTGGTGTACGACAAGACCTCCTAAATGGTGAGTATAATCGCACACCAGTATTCTATTCAGCTTTCCGACTTTAATCGCCCCTCCCCCTTTCCCAATAGATATCCATAATTTCTACATTAATTCGATTTCATTTGCATCACCATAATAGGTCATCGACCTTTGGAACATAGGCATAAGTGAAGAATGTTAGAACTAAGCATGGTCATAATGAGAGATGAGGAACTGGACAAAGAGCGAGCACTGCAACCCTGATACATCACGCAAACTGTGCAGTAGGAATTACATTTTGTGCTAACTAGGTACAGATAGAGATTGATAGAGAGAGAGAGGGGGAATGTGAGTGAAAGAGATACAGGGAATGAGAAACTGAGAGAGCTACAGTGACAGAAACGAGAGAGGATAATTATACAAGGTGTTTTTTTTATTATTGATCGATTCTAAACTAAAATAACTCAAAGACGGCAGTAGATAGAAACATTCTGTTTTCTACCGATTAATCCTCATTCATTTAGTGTTTCCTGGTACCAAAATCAACTGAATCCAAGAGTCCATTGCGCAACATCGCCAGTTTGAGCGAACAGACCCCGATTTTTAGCGCGCAGAAATGACGCTAATATTACATTTACAAGTGCATCTTGTGCGTTTAATAGGCAGATCTCGCGCTTGCAGCTCTCAGAAAATTCTAAACGAGCAAAGAAAGAAAAAGACAATCCAAAAACTTAGTCAGAATTTGGTGTAAAAAAATTGGTAGAAACTGGTAGTGTTAGCTGTTATGACAATAAAGGTAGTAAGAATTGGATTTGCGATGTGCATGATGTCCGATCAAAGGAAAAGACGATTTCGTTAATTTGATACCGCGAAAGACAACCATCGCTTTCTAACCTTAAACGATAAAATACAAACTTTTTTTCGTGAATGTGAAGCCACAGCTTGGTGGACATTGTTCCTTTTTTAAAAACAGTTTTGACAATCTCTTTATTGCCTCGCAATGTTTTCTATCAGTCCTTCTCTTTGGTGAACCAGTGTGCTCTTTTGACGCCATGATAAAAACAAAATGGCCATGTTCCGTTAACTCCTTTCTAAAATGCCATTTCTACCAATATAATATTATAAAGTATCCCAGACAAAACTTAAATGGCCAGAAAGTTGTATGCAGAAAACCGTTTGCTTTTGTCTCTCACCGTTTTAAACTTATTTCAGTTTAGAATCGATCAATATAAAAAACAACCATCATGTATAATGTATTATAGGGAGACAGTGAGAAAAATGGGGAGGATGGAGAAGGGAGAGAGAGAGAGAGAGAGAGGGAAAGAAAGACAGAGAGAGAGAGAGAGAGAGAGAGAGAGAGAGAGCGAGAGAGAGAAAGAAAAGAG
>JAUKPP010258929.1:0-12029 GCA_032273245.1 Phyllaplysia taylori
GTCCCAGGCTATCATGACATTAGACTTGACCACTTGTATCGTCCCAGCCTATCATGACATTAGACTTGACCACTTGTATCATCCCAGGCTATCATGACATTAGACTTGACCACTTGTATAGTCCCAGGCTATCATGACATAAGACTTGACCACTTGTATCATCCCAGGCTATCATGACATTAGACTTGACCACCTGTATCGCCCCAGGCTATCATGACATTAGACTTGACCACTTTTATCGTCCCAGGCTATCATGACATTAGACTTGACCACTTGTATGGTCCCAGGCTATCATGACATTAGACTTGACCACTTGTATGGTCCCAGGCTATCATGACATTAGACTTGACCACCTGTATCGTCCCAGGCTATCATGACATTAGACTTGACCACTTGTATCGTCCCAGGCTATCATGAGGGAATTTGACAGCCGCTACATCGACGGCGCTGTGGACGGGAGCGGCTTCTACCAGCTGGATGTGGACATCAACTCCATTTCCTTCAGCCACCACCATCTGTTCAGCAAGGAGCACGTGCTGGCCAACAAGCTGACACTTCTCTACCAGGAGTATCTGAGTCGCAGCAAGCGCAACATGACCGACTTCCTCGTTGATAAGGTCAGAGCAGCTGACTTACTAGCATAGACCTTTTTCCCTCTCCCCACCACTATCAGACCCAATAGAGCTGTCCCATACTCAATAAAAATAGTAACAACAGCGGGATTTCACTGAGAGGAGGGGGCAGATCTGCACTTAAATGCACTGCAATAAAAATAACCTTGGTTTTTTTCTAGCATAAAAACTGAGTACGGGATTGATCTATACTCTGAGTGGGTATTCCAATCAAATGAAGCTTCCTTGTGTTTCTTCTCCCTGACACCGAGCAGGAAGGGGAAGGCTCACTTGGCATTGAGGGAAAAAGTAGAACAGCCGCAGTAATGGTTTCAATCTTCATTGAAAACTCTTTATATCCTTTGCATTACTTTTCGACCACTTATGATGTAACCCCAGCTTCTAAAACTTAAGTGATCGTCACAGGTACTTTTCTGAATCTGTGATACTTGACTTGAGAAGTGTTTACTTGTTTTGAAAGGGGGGGCTAGATATAGGAAATATGTATTGAACTTGTTTACAACTGTACATTGTCAATGTTCCAAGTTTGCATTCAGAATTGATAAAGCCTCTTTCATTTTCAGTTAGCAGCGCTGAAGAACTCTGCGGCCCTCCTTCATGACTACATTGCGGCACACAAGGTAACAACATGACATGTTTGTTTTATTATGGCCATGCTTTTGAGTTGTGTGGTGATTCTTCATTATAGGAAATGTTGCTTTCTTTGGCCTCCTTAATCATTTGGTTATCGCCGATCTCTGATCCTTGAGATCTTTTATCCATCATGTAGTTGTCATCGATATCAATGATCTTGTGAAATAGAAAAATGGATAGCAATCACGGATTCCTCATTCAGTGATAGGATTCCTTACATGATTTTAGAATGATATCTCTAAACCTTTAGACCCCTTTTCTCAGAGCATCACTTTGCAGTTACAGTAATATAGCCCTCAACCATCAATGTGGTAGATTATTCTTTTGTTCGGTTGTATTTGATGAACTGTGATGATGTCTCCACAGGGTGAGATGTCTGTGGCAGACAGAGACAACTACGAGAGACGACTCAGGGACTACAAGTGTGAGATCAGGTCTGTGCAACACATGCAGGGAAATTGTTGTCCGTAGTGTGGGTGGTGGGCTAGACGGTGGGGTGGTGGGGTGATGGGGTGATTGTAATACATCACCTGCAGGGAAATGATTGTCCGTAGTGTGGGTTGTGGGATAGACAGTATGATGGTTATGATAACTTGACGTTTTGTCTCCAAAAGACATGCCGGCAGCACTTGTGCATAGGACTATGCTTGTGTTGAATTTGCTGAAGTTGATAATAATCTTGAGTTTCACGCCCTTTTCTGTTTTACATTTATATGAACTTTTGATGATTTGATGTTTGTTTACTGGATTTATTAAACCTTCTATTATTTGTACTATAAAAATTATGCATCTAAAGTAAATAATGATTTGGTTTGATGTCAATGCATAGTGCAGTTATTATTTATATGTTAGTAGATCAAATTGTGCCTGAAATATCTAGATGACACTTGATAAGATGAAGTTGAAGTTTTTAAAGACTCTGAAATCAGTTTGCAGTTGGCAAACACCGGTTGCCCTACCTGTTTTGTCTGCAGGTATCAGGTTGGAATGCTTGTTTGTTATGCATGCCTTTCTACCTGTTCTTCAGAGTGTATTTTAATTTTGATTTTAACATTTCTTTGACCAGACAAACCCGTTTCTTGAGAGACAAAGAAGAACAAACTGACCGCACATTGCTGAAGAGCATGATCCACACATGGAAGGAGGTCAAAGCCCTGAGAGAGTTGCAGAAGTTTACCAACACACCCGTCAAACTGCAGATCAGAAAGTAAGTCGCTATTGAAGTATAAGAGTATTTTTTTCCCTTCAGTGTAAGATTAGTTGAACATGTTCACAATGGTGCATATGGTTTATGTCTTACTCTATGATTATAGTGAAGATGGTCAATGCTTCTGCAATGTGACACAAGCAGATGAGAAATTGATGTCTGATGCATGGAATAGGAAATACAAAAATAGAAATACTGAGCTGGGATTTTGAGTTAATAATTTATAGAGGGACCAGCTTGTTTGGCTGTTTAGCCCTTTGTTGACGTGGGCAGACTAGAGTGCTGTACTCCAAACTTTGAGTGTGCGTTTTGTTACCCAGGAGGTTGGAAATAAATTCTTTGATGTATCTGTATGTTCAAGATGGCACAAAATCACCCAAATTAGCCATTCAAAATCCCTGCAATATTGTGCAACATAGTATAGTTTTCCTATTTGTGTTCATGAGTCTCATACTGATAGTTTGTAGATGACATCATGCATAGTTTGTTTTCCTTCTTGTAATGGGCAGAGAGGAGACGAGCAAGTCGGAAGATTTGGCTCGATGGAAGCTTGAGATGGAGGAGGAGCTGATGGAGGAGAGAGAGAAGCACGAGGAGGACTTCATGAGGAAGGAGGCCATGTACAAGGATCAGATGGAAAAATATGACAAACAGCAGCTGGCAAAGGTTAGAGACTCTAAAACATGAGCAAATGCTCGCACACAAACACATTCATCTGCAAATGTACATACCAACACGTTAGTACACGCACAGTCAAGCAGATGCTCATCCAAACATGTCCATGACTTCACACATGGAATTACACACAACACAGTTACAGGTTGTAATTATGGCATTTGGCTTCTTAGAAAATGATGGTAAAAAGGAAAATCAGAAATTTGGATTACTCAAGTCCTACTTTCCTATCATAGGGTCTCGACTTCTAGAAGTTGCCCCTAATAAAAGATAGCCTATTGATTTGGAGTCTACAAAGTTTGAGAGATTTCATAGCTTCATAGGTTGGAACATTTGTGTAACATTCTTTTCCTGTGATTATTTTGGAATATCATTTACAATTGAGCTTAGTAACATTATTTTTGGTAATACTAGCATTGTTATATATAGATCTGATCTTGCCATGCTTTGATTAACCTTACCATGCTTTGGTAATCAACTGCATCTGCTATCAAGTGTCAGCTTCCTTATGAATAAAGTAAAGTACTGGTTATGCTGTAATGCCTGTATGTTATATTTGTCTCGTCTTGTGCAGGAGGAAGCTCAGAAAAGAATTGCAGACAGGAACCAGCAGCGCAGAGGTTCAAAATCTTCCAAGCAATCTAAACTGTCAAAAAACTCTCAAGAATCACTAAGAAGTGACCACCCGAAGGAAGATGAGAATGAAGATGAAGCCATTGAGGTTTGTCATAAACCCCACCCTCAGGGCAGCCTGTAGTAATCACGAAAACATCTTGATCTTTCAAACATGATGTCATTCTATGGGATGACATAACTCTAAATCTCAACCGCCACTGTGGTGTGATGGTTAGGCTCTTCGCCTTACATGCGGAAGACCCTGGTTCGATCCCCAATCGCGGACGATCTGGGATTTTTTCCCTCAGCCCGGGTTGGCCCTGACAGGCAGGGTCGAAGCAGCCCGTCTCTTAAATGACCTTACAGTGTTGCAGGGGATGTAAAACTAGTAACCAAAAAAAAAAAAATCTAAATCTCATGAGGATATTAGATCAACTCACCTCTGTTGAGATGAGCTCTTAACTACAAAAGTCTGGAAAAGGTTTTTGACACTGTTAAGTTACTATCATCTATTATATAAAAAAAAAAGCTTATTAATATCCAATTTTTGTTCAGGATGATTTCCACAGCCACAGTGTACATGGTGGCTAAACTTCACATACTGGTGCAAAAACGTGTGGAATGGTCGAAAGGCGTAGTGGATTTAAAACTGAGAAAAATAAACAAGAAAGACCAACAGAGAGGACACTATAATAATGCCAACAAAAATTGAAACTATCCCGTGCTACGAACAGGGATCTGTACTAGTTTTTACAAATAGATGTACTGCATCATTCTCTATTTAATATTTCCATAAACGTGATCCCCCAGAACACATAATACTGGTGGCATTGGACAGCAGTTTGACCATCATTTGCCAATGATATTGAACATGGTTGAGAATAAAGTGACATTTCCAGCCTCTGTGGATGCACTGATTCCAGTTGTTTATCCTCTCCAGGAGGAAAATGCAAAAGATCAGGAGATCATCGACGAGGAGCCACTGCCAAAACCAGAACCTCCTGAAGCGTTTGACGAGAGAGCCACAAGGGAACATATCAAAACCAAAGCCATGGCGGCCAAACGACGCCCAGGTAGATTTTACTGTGAACTTGCTGGAGTGAGTAGCACAAAGGCTTTAGCCAAGCTCTCCTGCTGTTAGATTTTTAAAAGCACATGACTTGCTCCCTTTGAATAAATGCAGCCTCGCTCAAACTTGTGTGATACCATTCTTAAAACATGCTTTGTTGGTGTATGTTGTGGTCAAATATTTTTTTCTGTGTCTCCTCAAGGTGAGCCAAAACTATTTCCTGAGATGTCCAATACAGCCACAGTCACCCCACCCAGCCAGTGCTCAAGGTATGCAAGTCGTAGATGATAACCAGAATAAAGTTACATTTATGGTTGTGAAAATTCATGCCTAATGTCTCTTGTAACTCTGTAAGGTTGTGTAAGAGATGGGCTACTTCGGCCCTGCCTGCCAGGGCCAACACTTACTGAGAGAGACCCTATCTTAGCAGAAAAATGGTGATATTTACTCGATCAAACAAATTACTTTATATGATCCCTCTATGCCGAAGGCAAAGAGCTCAGCCATTATATCACAGCCACTGGTAAAAATGAGAATCCTAATTACATCCTCTGTTTTGGATAGAATTTTTGCATAATGTTGAGTTGAGAAAGCAACAGTTGATGCAAATTATTGCAATCATGAGCTAAAAAGTGTTTTTTTAAAATATTATTACTGCATTTTACTTGCCCTCATTTTTAAGATTGTTTTTGTCATGGAATAGGGTTGATATTTATATTAATTAAAAATTACTTCACTCTTTGGCTCTTTGTTCTTGTATCTTAAAATAGTGTCAGTTTTGATGGAGATTCCATTTAATAGTTTTGTGATTTTATTGTCATTCAGTGGTACCAGTGCAAACTGACTGTTTTCTGCTTATTCTACAGAGGCGAGCAACAACGAAGAGAGGATGTTTCAAAGAGCAAAGTTTATGTCAAGATTCTTTTCAATGGAAAAGAGGTGTCTCGCACAGGGTCAAGGTAAACAAGTTTGAATGTTAGGCCCGAGTGAGCTAACTGTCTCATGATTTTAAGTATTTTGCATCTTGTTAGTTGTTTCGTTTATCATGAACCACTTGTAATATTGTGATATTGACTTTCATGAAGGCAATTGTAATATTGTAATATTGACTTTCATGAAGTCCTTTGTAATACTGACTTTGTTGTAATCCTGCCCTCTGTCATAAGGGTGGTGAGAAGGGAGAAACTTTTATTACAGAAGTTTTACTATCTTCCCCTTGATGGTTCAGCTAGGGTCCTGTTCGCCTAAGGTCCCATAGCTTCATTGTTCCCAAGCACCAATTCCTTAGGGGTATGTGTGTATTTCTCATCATCTACTGCCATGTCCTTCTCTGAAAGCTTAGGTGTGGGTTGTGATATTATTTTTCTTGTTTTGATTCATTTCAGCCCTTTGTCTCAAGATTTCAGAGTCAACTTTGGTCAGATTTACAATTTGAAAATTGTGGAATGGCCAGACAGTATCAAATATGAAGTAAGCTTGGTGTTTGTGGTTTGTGTTGTAGGGTAGGTTAGAAAGTTT
Source organism: Phyllaplysia taylori (assembly GCA_032273245.1). Taxonomy (NCBI): domain Eukaryota; kingdom Metazoa; phylum Mollusca; class Gastropoda; order Aplysiida; family Aplysiidae; genus Phyllaplysia; species Phyllaplysia taylori. The sequence continues at coordinate 6,350 of JAUKPP010258929.1, forward strand.
TTCTATGCTTGAATGGATGATTTGCAGGAATTTAGAGGCGTGCAATATAATTTCTGTTGGACTTGTCCACGATAACCTGTTACGTTGGCTAGTATCTTGGCATTGAAAGTTTGCTTTTTGTCAATGAATCTTTTCAAAAACGGATAAAAACATCAAAGGCCTGTCTCAGAAATTTGGCTTGCTTTTCAATCACCATTAAATGCTTGTAAATGAAAAGAGCAAACTTCATTTTATTGATTTGTGTTAGTAGTGAAGTGAATAGTTTGATTTTCATATGTAGGAAGACTCTTGTTGTCAATTAACATTTGATGCGTATAAAATCCAAACATTACGTCCTTTACAATGTGTATGGAAGGTTTTGATTTGTTCTTTGTTTCTTTCTCTTCAGATTTATGAGACAGCAGGATTTGGCAGTGGGCGCATGTTAGCTGAGCTGTTTGCACCAATTCCCGAGTCGTCAGTGACGTCACAGAGTGTTGCCTTGGAGAACATCGAGTTCAGTTCTTATGAGAAGATTCAGTTCTCTCACGAAGGAGTCGGCAGTGGTAAGAATGGGAAGGAATGCTATACTTTTGCTTATTTAATTTATCTGTGACAATAACTACAAGTGGACAGAGTTTTGTGTGTTTTGTATGTGTTCCTTGGCGCTCATTCTTAGAGAAAGCATTTCATTTTTATCTTTTTTCTATGCAAATCTGCTCCTTCATTCACTCCGAAAGGGAAGTACGATTTTCTAGTAACTTAAATTTTATGGCCAGTGGGCTAATGTTTTCTAAGAGCATTACTTGATTTTGTAAATTAGATTCTCCAGAGGATTTTATTTATGTAAAATGTTGAGAATTTCTCAAGATGCCATTTCTAACTCCTGCAAAATACCTTACTTTGGTGCAAAACTTTCCTTTTTCAGGTTTCTATAGTCTTGTCTAACTACTGATTCAACACCAGTTCTCCTGTTTTTTTTGTCTCAGGTGTTGCATTCAAGTTTGAAGGTCATGTCCCTGACCTTGTGACCTTGATGACCTCTGGTGTCCTGAACTCCAGTGTAGCATGGGCAGTGGGAGATGATGGACTGCCTTTGGTGCCCACGGAGAAGTTTGGGGTCGGCTTTCAGGCTGCCATGTAAGTACAGTACAATATCGGTTCTACAGTACAATATCTTTTCTATAGTGCAATATCGGTGTTACAGTACAATATCCAGTTTGTCCCCTCCACTCAGAATTGAGACGAAAGCTTTGGCCGAAAAATTTCACAGTTCAGGAAAAGTTCTGAGGAAACTGCTACCACATGTTACTTTTATATTAAGTATCACCCATGACAAATCTACTGTGAAAGTCTTGATGCTATACACAAATGACCCGATGTTGATTTAATTTTGCCATTGCATATTTGCAGCCAGGGAAATAAAGCACTTCAACGTATGCACATTTACATATAAGTTGAAGTCAACGAAACTGTTGGAGTTTTCTTGATATAAAGGAGAAGTGATGCCAGGACCTGCACAAAAAATAAAATCATTAGAAGATCGACTAATGTGAATTATTCAAGTCTTTTTTATTGTATTTTCTATGAATTTTACATTTTTCTTAGTAACAGGTTTGAAATGATGTTTTCACGAATGTTGTGTCCTTTGTACCAGGCACATGAAGCGACTGGATCCGTTTGCTGCGATTGGAGCTAGTGGAGTTGCTAACTTGGAGAAGCTATTGGAGTGGTTCAAAGAGTCAAGGCTTGACCCAAATGATCCGAACAACAAAGACATTGTCTACATGCTCAGTGTAGGGCTTACACTTATCTACTTATTCTCTGTCAGAGTTTCCTCACAATATTATGGGTCCTCTTTGTTTCCATGGCAATTTATTTTTGTAGGGGGGTATTTTTGGCTAAGTGATATAGCACCTGCCTTTGAACAAATAGGTCCTGGGTTTGAATCCAGCAAGATTCAAAGGGATTTTTCAGCTGTCATGGCTGCGACCTGTGTTTTTAGAGATGGACATTGAAAGATTCTGCTTCTGAAATGACCTTATAGTGTTGGGAGGGGCATTTAAGCAGAACCAACCAACCAATCAGTTTTTGCAGAGTGCAGAATTCTTTCCTACTCTTATAGCGAAAATTTCTAGCCCAGATTGTCAGATTCTTCTGTGTCCATTCCTCTTCACAATTCAAAGCCTTGGCAGCAGCAAAAAGTAGTGCTTTTTATTTTTTTGGTCAGATCTTTTAAGAACTCAAGTATTTGAATTTTGATTGGCTTATTTATGAATATTGATAAAAACGAATGCCATGTCTGAATTGTAGGTAGCCCTTGACCTCTTCACCCTGAAATAGGCACTTTGCTGTGTTAACTTGAGATGCCTTGTTTGATATGTGAAAATTTTTTGTACTAATGTACATCTAGTCTGCTGCACAACTCCGTCTTATCAACTTTCCACTTTTTAATGGTGTCCGTATGAAAGCCAATATGTTTTACCTTTTTATGACTGCATTGTTCAGCACATCTGTTGTATACGTTTACATTTACGTGTACACATCATTGGTCTCCAACTTTCCCTACTGGATGAATGAAGTGTTGATTTTTATTTGCCTTTTTTTGGTTATGTTTTACTTGTCAGGGCAACGACCAGAGCTTGCTACAGCCGCGTGAGTATTTCCGCCTGGAGCCGATGCAGCAAGAGTTTGACCTGGCCACTCAGGAGGACCTGGAGAACAACCAGAGATATCGGATGATCTCACTCCGGGACGAGGAACACCCCATCTTCAAGGGCTACCAGATGATCCCACCCCTTGAGAAAGAACTGCCGCGGGATATTTTCAAGGTGATAGGCCAAGAATTTTCCAAATTTTACCCCCCCATCATACAGAGCTTCTTAGCTCACTCAGCCCTAAAGGGAAGATACTCAATTTCAAGGCTTTTTGCTTCCAACCCGAAAGCCGAGACACTTAGTTTCAATGCCTCTGCATCCAGATCTGAAGCCGAGATACTTAGTTCCAATACTTCTGCATACAGATCTGATGTAGAGATACATAGATTAAAGGCTTTTGCGTCCAACTCTATAGTTTGTAACCATATTATAATTCTAATATCTGTTTTCTTGGGGTTGATTTATTGTCAGCAATCATAACTTTTTGTCTGAGCAGGATATGAAGGTAAAACAAATCCCCACACATAGATGAGTAAAGTTGTCTTTTTCTTATTTTTTCAGGAATACGAAAGGAAGCGTCGAGAAGACAGTCATCTGATTCCCAGCAAGGGTGACCTAGACCAGCATCGAGCTCAAGTCAATCAGTATCTGCAGAAGGTCAGCCTTGCTTTATTTTTTAATAGTCTAAATTTTGTCTTGTACAAGTCAACACAGCCACATTTGTTTCTGCTGTGAAACTATCTGCAAGCAAGCAGTGCCTATAGTGCTATAATTGATTGTAAAGCGAATAGAGCCTGCTTCCAAGCGGGGATATGCGCTATATAAACGCAGTCATCATTATTATAGACACAACTGAGATAGAATTCCCATCAGGGAAACCAAAGACCACTTAGTGGAAGTATGAGGCTAAAACAGCTGAAAGCTAGGCCTCAGTTACTAAATTACTCAGAATAACGAGATAGCACCTAGTTTGTCTTTAAGTTCAATGAAAACTTTTGAAATCTCAATAAGGTGAGGGTATCATTTGTTCTGATAAAGTGGCGTGAGCAGGTGAGTTTGTAAGTTTGTGGTTTTTGGGAGCGCTCATGTGATCTTCACCTTCTACTTGTTTCCTAATTCTGCATTTGTTAATTTCTTCATAATTCTGCATTTGTTAATTTCTTCATAATTCTGTATTTCTTAACTTCTTCATAATTCTGCATTTGTTAACTTCTCCCTTATTCTTGTCGCACAGATCAAAGACCGTGTGATGGCTCAGTACAGGTTTGCCTCTCACCAGAAGTCACTTCAGGACATGGTCAACGAGGATACGGTCCCCAATATCACGTAAGGATTTAGTCACACAAATCTTGTCTGGCTTGTTGAGAAGCCATTAATGATCCAGCCATGGGCTGTGTAAATATCTCTTCTGTACCAAATGTGTTACAAACCTCACCATGTAAATAGAATCTGGTATCAAACTTGACATCCTCATATCATGACTTAATGACAAACCTTGTCATTTCTCTCAAGCATAGAGATGCCACTTTTCTGTGTTTTTTCCCATATTTCTCCCCGAAGAACAGTCATTGTTCTCAGCACCTCAGCATTTGTTTTCTGTTAGGTCTCATGCTAGTTGTATCATCAAGTTCCTCTCTTTATGTCAAACACAACCTCATAACCCTGTATCTTCAGTAACTCCCACAAAATCCAAATGGCGTCCTTACTCTAAGTATTTGGCTTTGGGATTGGTTTGTCATAGAGGTGACAAATTATAATATTAGGCTTGCAGGTATTGTTGTGATACCAGCAGATGTGAGAGTGACCACACACGTACGTATACATCTCTGGGTGGTGTGATGTCATAGCAGCTAACTCTAATACAGGAATTCTTCAGGTTCAATGGAACCCCAGGATTCAGTGACTCAGTCTCAACAATTTGATGGAGGTCAAGAGATTCGCTTTGTGCATAATTCAAACATTCATATTTTATATGTAATATTTTGAAGAGTTTGTGAATGCAGGTATGGACTTATGGGGTTTGGTAGGCCTAAAAAGATTAAGAACCACTGGTCTAGAATCAAACCACTGATGTGAGTGTGAATAAAGAAACCATTTCATAGAACTATCGATTCCTCTTCTTGGTTAACCATACAGTGTGACAGGGAATGCTCATTAACCAATACCAACCATACTGCACCTCAATATTTCCATCTGAATCTTCAATATTTATGTCCTGAATGATTAAAACAGATGCTTAGTGAGTGCCTCTGTTCGTATTTAGCCAATCTGTTCACATATGATGGAGGGAGTGCCATTAAGTCTTCACCTTTTTGTCATTTCAGCATGTTGGCCAACAGTTTGCTACGCCTCTCAGAGCCAAGACGTCCACTGCGTCCAGTCAGGAAGGAGAGGAAGAAGGTCACTGCCCAAGCTTTGGATGGGAAGGATGTCAAGATCCTTATCAACATCATCAGGGCCTCCTACATTCCTATACGCAAGACGCCTGCTGGGTAAAGAATAGACCCATCTATATGTGATGGGTTTTGTGTAAAAGCCTCTGTGAACCAAAATAATATGCACTCTCGCACCCACATAGAGAATATACATAGCGAACGATTTTTTAGGTCCCGAATTTTTTGCTATTTATTCTTTCTATTCGTAACATGCACACAGCTTAAACCATTTCATACGTAGCTAGAAAAAAATCAGTATTGCGAGGCCAGCTCTAAGTAAAAACAACCCACAAATTTTGGCAATCAAAGCTGCCGTGATGAAAAAGAGAGAGAGTGAGAGTGGGTGAGTAGTATCAATGAGGGTGAGTGACCTCGCTACTATTGCAGGGGAGTCGTGAAGCCAATGCGGTGTTTCTTGCATGCCTGATACTACTTATACTGATAAGGCTGATGCTTTTGCCACAGAAGTTTTCAGTGTAAATCTACTGAAGCCAAAAGCGATTTAGACATAGCGAACACACTTGGAAACCATTATCAGTATGTTAGCAGTGACGATAACCTAACCCCTGAATTCAAAGCAACAAAAGACACTCACAAAAAGGAAAATGG
>JAUKPP010258940.1:0-12029 GCA_032273245.1 Phyllaplysia taylori
CCGGGATTTCGTTTTCTTTCGGATTATCGCAATTTTCGGATTAGACACTTTCGGTTTAAGCAGCATCCACTGTATAACTGTACATGTATTTTGATTTTAAAGTATGACGTCCATGGTCCCCATGTTGTGGATCAGTGTGAAAGCACTGGATTGTCTGTAATTTGCTTTCTGAAAAGTTGTCCAGCCAGCCATTGAGTGTTGCATTTCCACAGCTGGTGCTCTGACATCACACCAGGACCACTGCCCACAGGGACTTGGTCTAAACAATTTTCTTCTTGACATTGCCTTTGACTTAAGTTTCAAATATTTAAAAGTCAATTATTATTCTTTCTTATCTTTTAAAATTTTTTTATTATTTTTTTTTACAGAACATCGTACCTCAACTTCTGCTAGAGAATTACTTGGGCATGGTAGATCCTTCACGAGCACAGACGGTGGATGGAGAAATTACAAGACACTGTGCATACAATTTACCAGCAGTTGCCTACACCCTGGGCAGACAAAATTGGCATTGCATCAAAAACTTGTATGAGACACTGGCTCAGGACATGCAGGTGTGTGGTCAAAACTCTTTACATTGAGAGGGAAAAGTCCTTGAACTCAACTTTTCAGTTGTGCAGTTTTTAAGATGTATGTTTGATGTCCCCCGTAAATGAAGAAAAGGCTTCATTTAAATGAAGATGTTTTAATTATCATATTAGATATTAACCATGGGTAACAGTTTGCCTGCTGTCGCCGGAAATTCCGGCAAGAGAAAGCCAGCTCACATCATGTTGCCGGCCGCCTTGACCGGACAAGCTTCGATCTTGTGAAACACGAGTTTCTTTCGTTTACCTGTTAACTGTCTAAATTTTGACTCTACTGCTCAAGAGTGATACGGTGTGCTACAGTTCCTAGCAGTTTTTGTGGTGGGCAATATATCCCCTTAAGGGTCAACCTTCCATTGTTGCAGAGTAAATATAACAAGTATCAAGTTATCGTTTGCTTCGGTACGATGCAGCATTTGTTTGTAAATGCTATTACTCACAAGTCATCATGCCTGTCATGGCTTTTTTCATTCACCAAGTGAATTTTTGTTTGTCTCATCCATAAATTGAAAGTATGGGGGTGATTCGTTATCTTTTCAGGCACAGCCCTTTGGGGTGCTATGAGTATGTGTTTGAAAGTTTTCAATCAAAATGGTTGTGACCAAGTAGATCAAGTATTCTCACACTGAGGTGGGGGCTCTCGTGGTCTAGAGGTTATGGTGGGACCTCTCATGCCAATGGTCCCGGGGCAGTGCAGGCATTTTTCTCCCCAAATTTATTTCTTTGTCTACTCTTTCAACTTGACTCACAAAAAGTTCTCGAAAGTTTAATGCAGTAAGTGATGACACCATAACTTCCAGAGAGTTTATGAAGTCATGCGACGACACTGAGAGTGGTCATTATGCTTGGGTTTTTGCCAGGCTAGATTATAGGAATTAACCTGTGGTTCACATTTATGCAGGTAGGGAACAATTATGAAATGAAGACATGTGAATTTAATGTGGTTTAACTGATTGTAAGTGTTTGTTTAATTTTTTCTATCCTCAGTGGAAAGTGCGCAGAACCCTTGCCTTCTCAATGCACCAACTGGCCCTGATTGTTGGAGATGAGGTCACCCACAAGGATTTAGTTCCTGTCTTTGACGGCTTTTTGAAAGACCTGGATGAAGTCAGGATAGGCGTACTCAAGCATTTAGCAGACATTTTCCGAGTAAGTGAATCAACTGCACACATCTCTATTTAATTCACAACAGAGTTGCCAACCCCTACAAATCTCAGGGTCAGCCTGTGATCTTTGCATTTTGCCTATGCCAAGGCCAATTTTTCTTTCTTAGGAGGTATATTTTTTTTTACTGTAAATTTTAAGCAAATACACTGACCCCAGCATGGCCCCATTTACTTTTTACACAAGTCCTTAAATAAGTGGGGTTTTTTTGTGGGTGGATTGATTCAGAAATAATATGAACTGTTATATGTCTCACCAAAAAAGTTTGAAATCTCACCAGAATCCCTCTTGAGGATTGGCAACTCAGTCTGAGGCAGACGTAAAAAGGACTTTCCCATAATTTCTGAGCATTTCAAATTTTACTTGATATTAGAAAGCAGAAAAAAAATACAGCATGGGAATATTAAAACTTAGTCAAACGATATTCAATTTTTTATTTTAATTGGATATTTGACCTACCTAGGCTGTGGCGTAATGTTTAGGCTCGTCGCCTGTCATGCGGAAGACCGAAATTCGATCCCGAGTGCGTACGATCTGGGTTTTTTTCCTGCTGGGATTTTTCCCTTTCAGCCCGGGTTGACCCTGATAGGTAGAGTCGAAGAAGCCTGTCTCTCAGTCTTAATGGCCATATGATGTTGCAGGATATGAAAAATGGTAAGCAAGGCGAGATATTTCATCCCTTCCAGGGGTCATGGAGACAACAGCCCTTGATACCATTTGTTGTGGTTGACAAAAGAAAAATTATAATTAAAATGTTTACTTTCACTTTTAGTTCCTCATTAAAGACGATGTTCAACAGTGCCAATCAGTTTTCCAATATTTTTTAAAAATGTGTCAGTCTAAGCATATATTGTTGTCTTGTTTACGTTCAGCTCTTGAGACCTGAGGTGCGGCTCCAGTACTTGTCGAGAGTGCATGACTTCATGAAGACTGATAACACAAGGAATTGGCGCTTCCGGGAAGAACTCGCAGAGTAAGTGTTGTTGAAGAATCAATACTTTTGTATTCTCTCTTAAGAATCTAGACCCTTGTAGGTCTGTCTGCTGTCTTTTACTTGGGAATGCAATGAACCTATGTTGCAGCTATCAGACCATGGAGCTGGCGCTATGAGACCAGTGCTAGACTGGTCAGCTTAGTGGCTCTAGTCTGTTACGCTGGGACTGGGTGCTTTAGTATGGTTTTGTTGCTACTTACATTCCCTGTATGGAAGTATTGGGGCTGGACTCTGTACATGGACGAAAGCTCGCCTGTAAATGCCGGCTTTGGATAATTCCGTCATGTTATCTGCTCGAGAAAACGTGAGGCCATAGATTGCTGGGAAAAAGGAATGATTGTGTTCCACTCTCAAGTGATAAATTTTGGGTAATTTTTGTTTTGTTTCGGCGATGGGGCCTGTCCGTTTTTAAACTGCCGGGCGTAGAGTTGAACAGGAGGGATGAGGTACCGTAGCACACTGTATCACGCTGTTTTGCCGGTTCTCATTCATTGGAAATTTTTATTTCAGCTTTAGGCTGCTCATGAACTTGCCTTCACCCATGACTCGGTGGCACTTGTCACTAAGAGTTTTAGGGGCTTAAAGAAACACCGAATAATTTACCTTGTTTTCACAGACAAGATGGAGTAGTATTAAATCTTCAGAGCAAAGAAATATTCTTAAAGACAAGATGGTTTAACATTTCATCCTGATCGAAATATGTTTGCCATGTGGATTGGGAAAGTGCTGTTGTAGAATAGACAAACGAAGCTATTTTGAACTTTCTTTATTTTTTTGTTTTATTTGTTTTTCCTTTCCAGGCAGTTGATCCAAGTGTGCAACTTGTTCCACTGCAGTGATGTTTGCCGTGATATCGTGCCTGTTTCCATGATCTTGTGTACTGACAAAGTTGCTCAAGTGCGATTTGTCGCCCTCAGACTGGTAGGTCAAATAGTAACTTATTTCCCACTTGTCAAACTGGTTTTAGTCTTTATAAATTCAACAAGATTACTGGTGGTTGGTGTGGGGCCCTTTTTCTTTGTAAGATTTACAATTGTCCCAATGTAAGTCTGGCACTGGAAAACCTCATGAAAATTTTACCAGGTTTGTTTCTAAAACTTTCATTGTAGAGAAGTACGTATTGTCACTTCTGGTCTCATAAAAATTTATTGGGAATTAAACTAATGTCCTGGAGATTTATATTTACAAATAAGAAATAAAATTCTGCAAGAATTTTAATTTATGCCTTTTTAGGTTTGTGCTCTGAAGAATTGAAGTTTTATGCATTTGTGTTCTAAAAGTTGATGCAGTCAGCTGTATTGTTTGTGGAGTAATCTTTTTGCAGCTATTCAATTGTCTGGAAATACGACTTTGTTGCATTTACTAACTGCAGACAACTTACAGTGCAGATAGTAAATTAAAAGTGTCTTTTCAACACTATCTCCACAGCTCAGTGCTATTCTCCACAAGACTCATGAAGATGAAGAAAAGAAACTGTTGGCTTCAATATGCAACAATGTGATACAAGAGTTTGCCACAGGCTACCGCTGGCTTGCTAGGCAAACGTAAGTTTTGTTTCTAGTTTTTCGGGGAATGTCCTTCTCTTTGTGTCTCTTTGTGTCTCTTTGTGTCTCTTTGTGTAGCTGAATCTTGTTGCCACTAATAGAAATGCAGTTCAGGGTTGTACAGATCACTGTACGAGCGAAATGAACATTTATTAGATGTTTTGTGTTTTACCAGTGCTCTGTTATAGTTGGTCCTTCTCTAAGTAATTCCATTGGCCCATTCGCTGGCACTGAATTGCAGTTGTAATTTTGGTAGTGCTGAAAACAAGTTTTGCTGTTAGTGAGACAGAATTGTTTCCTTGTGAATATCTCATACTTGTGGACAAGTTGTTGAATATCCCTCATAGTTGTGGACATTTATTGTCTAGCACTGAAATTACAAATAATGCCATAGAAGCTGAACAAGCCAAATGCTGACAATAGATGATGATGTAAAGATGTGTACAACTGTGTGCTCTTGCAGGTTTGCCCAGCTGTGTTTTGTCATATTGGAGGAAAACAGTCTGCCACCGGATGTGTTTGCTCGCAATTTCTTACCTAGTCTGCTCCACCTCGGCACAGACCCAGTGCCAAATGTGAGACTGTCTCTTTCAAAATGTATGGCAGGCAGGATCATGCCTCTTGGTAAGTAACTATTAGTGCAATCACTGTTGAATAGAAACAAGTGCATGAAAAGTCCAGGAAGAGAGAGCAGTCATACTTTTTTCAAAGCACATTCGATGCACATTTGTAAATCTTGCAATTTCACCTGCTGATCTGTTTTTTTTTGTTTTTTTGTTTGTCTCTTAACTATTGTTGAAGGCTTTATTACATGAGAAGGAAACTAAAGTGGCGTATCTTTGGTTCAGATCTTAAAGGATTCACTGGAATTTGTTGGCCCTGACAGACAGGCTGGGTTGCCCTTAAATGACCTTACAGTGTTGCGGGGCAGGTAAAACTGGTACCAAACCCTATTAGATGACAGCAGGGCGCCAGGGCTTTCTGCTAAAAACTAACCATCCTAGGAATAAATTGATTTTGCCGACATTTTTTTGAGTAGCCAATGCATTTGAATGTTTTGCAAAGTGTATGCAGTAAATATTATACCCGTTATTTCAGATTACTTCACCACACAGCAGAACCCTTACCATGAAGACCTGGTTGATACCCAACAAAAGCTACAGACTGATGTGGACAAGGATGTGCGCTTCTTCTCCACAGTGCAGCCAGGCACAGACATTTCCCACGATCACGATATGGTAAGAGAGCCAGAGGAGATGGCTTAAAGGTGGCGCGCTGTCTGAAATTTGTCCATTCCTAGAGAAGACATTGGATGTTGAAAAGGCTCCTTGTATACTTCACAACAGATTTCAAGTCCCGTCTTCTGTTCGACAAAACTGCTTACTTTGACAATGCAAAAACCCCTGAGGTCCTGTACTGTGATGTATAATAATATATCATTGCTTTGTAGCACTAGTTGATACAGCTGTTGGTGATAAATTGCTTTGTAGCACGAGTTAAGAACTGGGTTTTTTATTTTTTATTTTTATTATTTTTTTTAGTAAAGTGGGCTTTACGTTGAAGTAAAGGTTGTTCAAGGTCCATATAGTGTGAGTAGGATCACAGCTGTTGGGTGGGAAAAGTTGTTGATTTCTGCATGTGCCTCTCTGCGGGTCACAATGAGCTTCAGCCTCTGCTTGAACCTCAAGCTTTTGGGTCAATTCGCAAGGTCATACCTGCTGGCCAAGGATGTTTACGGTCCCACAAAGGTGAAACATAGTGGTCTCATGTTTCAAATGTTTTTCTCAGTTTTGTTGGATGAAAATATTGCACACATTTTGTGAGCTATTGGACTTGGGGCTCTGAAACCTATCTTTGATGTGTGTCGTTTTCTGCATCCACCCGCTGGCACCATTGGTGGGATAGGTTAAGATTATCCTTTTTCCTTCTGATCACTTCCCAGGTACCTGTATGAGACGCCTTCCTTCCCAGTGATGGTGTATACTTACTTATGCATGCTTTCTTCCTGGTCTGTGCTGAAGTGTGTGATCCCTTCACCTCCCTCTTCTACCTGCACACCCTTGAACATTAGCACTGGTCTGCCCAAGTGTTCCTCTTCCTTGTTATATACGGCAGTTCTGTGGAAACCACATTTGTTCATAGATATTCATGTGATACCCATCTTCCCTTCACGGTGCATATTGTGTATCCAGAGCAATTCAGGATTTGCACATATGAAATGGCAAAAGTGATAGTGTGCACAGCTATAATCGTTTTTGTTTACCGGTAATGAAACTCTTACACATTTGCAATACGCTTTTCTCATCTCAAGCAATAGTCGTCATTTTTATACTGGTTATTGGGAAATCTGCTAAAGGTTGGGCATTTGGTAATCTGCTAGTGGTTGGTGAGTAATTTCGGCCTGTATGGTGCAGGTTGAAGATGAGAGCTGGAGGCTAAGCTTGGAAGTTTTGTAATCCACTATGTCTCCATGTCCCATTAGATGTATTCTCCATCTGGGCCAGGGTTGATCGTAACAAGGCAAAACTAACAACAATGATGTGAAAACTAAGCTTGTCATGTCAAGCAATGTATCGTTTGTTCATTAGGTGGGTATTTGTGAGCTACCGGTAGCAATTAAATGAAGGCTACCACATCTGTGTAACAATGTTCATCAATGATATAGTGAGATACAAGGAGCATCTATGCCCAGTGGTTAATTCGTCTGCTTGTTTTTTATAATGATTTAATCATGCTGAAAGATAAAGATTTATGTTTTATAGTTGTATTCCAGTTTGTTACAAAGTTTCTTGTGTAGGCATAATGATACAGAACCGGGTATATATATAGATAGGCAGACTGTCATGAAACTTGTGCATTATTTGTTGCGAAAATGACATGGGGCAGCTCACCTGTGATTTCCTCAAACAACTGTCCCCATTCCTTGATCATTTCTTTTTAAGAAGAAAGTTTGACTTTTCCCTGATTGCTCTTTCTCTATGTCTTTGTGCATGACCTCTGGTCCTCATCCGCTCTAGTGTCAAAGGAAAAAATACTAGAATCTTGCCACAGCTCACACGGAATAGAAAAGCTTTTGGAATTGTCTCAGAAAAATATTGAGAAACTTATGATTTGATGGTTCCATTGTTACTGATAGTATTAATTTGAAAAGAGGTGAATAAAGGGTTGCATCTTGAATTGACAAATCAAATCTCAACACATCCTTTAACAAAGTGCCTTATGCTGAAATGCCTTTAATATTTCTTGTGAATGTGACGTGGTTGCATCAGCGTTTTATTCCTTGAGCGATACTTTCACTTTGTCTGTTTTGTGCTTGGTAGTTTAATTGAACGGTGTGAAATTTGTTTTTTTTAATAGTGAGCTGCTCTTTATTTTTTGTCTGAGGTGATATGAAAATATCCAGTATAAAAGATTGAGACAAGCTAGTGCAGCTTGAGTTTGAATTTGACTTTTTCATCCACTATGTACTTGCTCTTTACATCTATTGCTTTGATTTGGATTAAGATGTTTGATTTATGAAATGTTTTTGCGAAAGCTACGCTCATTGCTTTGTGAGTTGTTTTTTCGAGACTTGTAACATGGCCTGGGGGGCAGACGTGTTGAAGAAACGTTAGGTTGATTTCAGTTCTGAGCAGTGAATGTTGGAGAAGTTTGCTCAACTGTTACTTGTCTATCATTGTTCCTTTAATATTATGACCAGCATTTCTATCAGCATTATAAGTGACTGACAGCAGCAATAGAAAAGCTTTGTCAAAGTAGATGGCGGTGGCAAAAGCCAGAAATGACTATCCACGTTTAATGTTTTGAGAAAAATGGATCTTTAATTTTTTTCTGGTATTCACTTTGGGATGTAACATGGTGAAGCTCAACCCAGGAGGACAATAGTTGTTCATAGGATGTTAAAAGCAGTTAGGGAAAGTACCCTAGAGGCATAACTTGCTATTTCAATGATTGTTCATAGGATGTTAGAAGCAGTTAGAAAGTACTGTAGAGGCATAACTTGCTGCTATTTCAGACTTTTGCCTAAGCTGGACATAGTCATTTCTGGCTATCAGCCGACGATGTATGTGAAGCATTTTCCAAATTCACAATAGAATGCCCTTTACTTTACATCTGGATATGTTTACCTGCAGTATTTTCTAGTGTTAATTGAGCTTTAACAAAAGTGGAATTGAGAGCACTTATAGTAGTAATGATAAGTAAGGAAATTCTAGAAATTGAGCAAGATCTGGGATTGTGGGTATTATCTTTCCAATTTCTCTACATTTTGTAATATTCCATACATACTTTTTCTGGCTAGGAACAAGTTATCTTTTCATCTAAAATCTGAAGAAATTAAAAACCAAGGCAAGTTTTCATTGTGCCCACCCATTTTGCTATACTAGCATGACTTGCTCTCCATGTATGACCTGATGTTGCTTACTATAATGGCATTATTTTAGCTGAGTCGTTGTGGGTCTTTCTTTAACCACATGTTGCTGGCCTTGAGGTTTTATTCTATAGATCACACCAACCTTACCTCAGATCAGGGACAATGTATCTGCTCTTGTTCATGAAATCATTGCAAGCATGTAACATGTATGAGGAATAGAATTTTGTTTTGTGGTATAGTCCTGAATAGCCATTGATTGAGAATAAGATAAATTTTCTTTATAAAATGGCCAGAATAATTTGTTAGCATGCAGTGGAGTGATCAATGACTCTGCACATGCATTGGAACATTTTGTCATGCATCTATTTCTCACAAGGGACAAGTGGTAGGGGATAAGAATGTTTCATTAGGCACAAGTTTTTAGGGGAAAACCGCTTAAACGGGGTCATGTCAAGTCACAAAACAGAATTGGACTTTGGCTCATTTTGTGAATTCTTTTTTTAAAAATTTTCTTTGCTTCTCTAGTTTTCCATCCCATTACTTTGACACAACTCAATAGAAGTAAAGAAAGGACGTATGCATGCATGCATCCCTATAACGCTATCGAAAGAATTGGCTTGAGAATAGCTCGAAAGGATTACATAACATGTAAGAATGTCTTTGAACGGATACAGGATTTTGCTTTGTGGCATGACATCTCTCTTAACTTGGCTTAACCTTTCAGCGCAGGTCAATGTGGAACCCAGGTCAGCAATAGTCGTAGAGATACTTCCATTTTCTGCACCAAAGATATTTTTCGGCCATTAATGATAACTCTTTCTTCCTTTTTCTTTTCTCTTTCCCATATTAGTGTTGAGAACTGTAGGCCTAGCAAGGCTTTATATTAATTCCTTTGTGATGACTTGGCCAGTGTGAGTCCGAGCACTTAGAAATAATTGTTGTCATGTCTGAGATTCAAGATTTCAATACGTTGTCGTCGATCCAGATTAATTTTGGGGACCACATTGAGTGTCATACAGCATTACCGATTCCAGTTATCCATGTTGTGCTGATGTATGAAGTCAATACTGTCGTTTGTTCTGTGCCAGGGGTTCCTTCAAGAATAGTGATTTAATTCACAATGTCATTGTCGAGTCCACGTGTTTCCTTTATCTATGCAGAATTGTTCATGTCTTGATACAAAGGTGGCAAAAAACCCGAGATGAAGCTGAAGAAGCTGCACCACCCCTTCATTGAAAAACATTTTTTTTACTTGCTTTGCGGTTTTGTACAATGAATATTCAGCTTTATGCATCTAAGATATTATAGAGAAGTATGTTTGTGGAGGTTGGGATTGTGTGATGTGTGGGGAGTGTGAGCAGTGGTCTGCTACTGGCTAGTAATGGTACACATGTTGTATAGGCTGGATGAGGGAAAGTCACGTGTTTGATGTATCTGTGTGAATAGATCCCAGTGTTTCTGCACATCAGTGAGTAGTTGGCTTTCTTTGAGAGAGCATGTGTATGTTGAGTTTGAAATTTTGATCCTGTATAATCGAGAGTACACAGGAGTTGTAAATGTATAGCATGACATGTTGTCATTGAAGAGTGCTTTTCCAAAACTTAAGCCCAGATACATGTATTGGCTTATTTTGTTTTTCAGTTATATTGGTCTTGCTCACCTATATTCTCACACAATAGAAACTTGGTTTAAGCATTTTAGATTTGTTTTAACCTTTTCAACTTTAGCTTGATTATGAAGGGTGATAGAAAATCCGATTGCTCTTTGAGTTTTGGAAAACCACTCTTCCATTGATTCCAAAGACATTTTGAATACAAATTACAAAATAATGTCTTTCAAAACAGTCTTTCGGTTGTGTTCAAACCAGTTGTACAAAAAATCCCGAGGCTGAAAGCCACATTTAGTTAGCCCACCTGCAGGCCAGTCTATTGTAGGCTCCGACCCCCGTCCTATCAGATAAACGTAAAATTCTGAGGTCCCACCCCATAAATGACCGTATAGTGTTGCATGGGGCGCAAAACCAACACAAACACGTGGTCGGCTTATTGCTGCAATGCATCAGTACTGTCAGTCTAACGGGTTAGACTTTTGATCTGCTGTGTGAGGATTATGAGAGGAAATACAGTATCTCTCTGTTACAGTATCTCTCGGTTTCTTTTTTAAAAAGAAGACAAATCTTTAGGTACCAAATTCAAATTGGACATGGTGTGCACCCATCCTGTATGGAAGTTAAAAGATTTACATCTCTGTGATCTTTGTTATACATAAACATGTAATGAAGGCAATAATTGATGACCCCCATATTGTTCTGATTAGTAACTTCATATATCTATCCAATGCATTTCCCTCGGGGCTTAGGAAGCTTTTAAAAAAGGCTATGGTATTTCCCTCCATTGCCTGGTCACAAAAAGCCATTCTGTAATCTCAGCTGTCGTTGGACTGTGCTCTTGCCAAACAATGTACTGAGCGCTTGGGAGGGATGGAAAAGTTAAATCTGCTTCAAGTTAATCGAATTAGTCATACACATGCAAGTATTTTATGTAATAAAATGGTGTTTTATTTATTAATTGGTTGAATAAATTGCTAATAAAACTCAAGAGTTTGTCTTTCAGTCATGTGTCCAAATCTTTGTTTCTTTTTTATTTTAGTCGATTGAATTGATGTGTAACTCATCATTCTGTCTCACAAAGTAGCAGATTGGTATTATTGAGACAATTTTAAAGTTTTGGCCACCTTTTGGATTTCCTTTCTTTATAAAAACTTAACAGGTCGCTGACCCATTTGTAGCAGTCACCTGCTGCACAAATGTGCCAGATTTTTAAATACCCCGGGTATTTATATGAGGCTTAGTGAGATGGCAGATGAGCACAACCGCTGATGTGTGATGTAATTGTAAGGCTCTTCGCAGAAGACGGATTTGGGTTTTGTATTGCTGGGATTTTTGTCTCAGCTCAGGTTGGCCCTGACAGGCAGGGTTGAAGTAGCCCATCTCTTAAATGACCTTTACAGTGTTGCATGGGATGTAAAACTGGTTTACTGAACCAAACCAAGATGAGCACGGATTTGAATGTAGTCCACATGTTGCTCAGGATTCCAATCGCCCATTTGTAAAGGGGAGGATTGAGAAGTGAGAATGGAACTTACTCTGCTGTTATCTGTCCCACTGGACTTGGACAAATTGATCCAGTGACTGAGTGGTTGGTGGGTGTCCTGGTGATGTACTCAGGACAAATTGATCCAGTGAGTGGTTGGTGGGTGTCCTGGTGATGTACTCAGGACAAATTGATCCAGTGAGTGGTTGGTGGGTGTCCTGGTGGTGTACTCAGGACAAATTGATCCAGTGAGTGGTTGGTGGGTGTCCTGGTGGT
>JAUKPP010258951.1:0-22138 GCA_032273245.1 Phyllaplysia taylori
TTGTACCTGTACCATGCTGTCCCATCACTCTCTCATAGTTGGTGTTGTCCTCTCCTACCTTAGCATTCAGGTCGCCCATTACAACGATGAGGTCATGACGAGGTATACATGTCAGTTCCCGCTGTAGCTGCTCATAGAAACAGTCCTTTCTTTCATCTTCACTGTCGTTAGTAGGGGCGTAACACTGGATGATGCTAGTGTTGGTGTGTCTTCCTTTCAATCTCATTGTCATCACTCTGCTGCTGACTGGCTTCCACTCCATGAGGCATTTCTCAAGTCCCTTTTTCAAGATGATAGCAACTCCTTCCCGATGCTGGTCGTCTTCTCTGCCGGAATAGAGTAGGGTTTCTCCAGTTGATGTTCTTAGCCTGCCAGATCCTGTCCAATGACTCTCACTTACGCCCAGAACGTGTAATCCATATCTCCTCATCTCTGATGTTACCTGTGCCAGCTTACCAGCTTCGTACATTGTCCGCACGTTCCAATGTCCTATTTTAACTTTTGTCTTGGCGGTGTTCAGGTCCTCCAGCTTCCTGCCAACAGCTTCCTCGCGGCTTTCACTGCTAGCAATCATCCGAGTCTCAATAGACTCTGGAGGCCCGTTACACACAGAAGTAGGGTTTCTCGTTGTTGCTGTTTCTGTAACAAGTTATTTTTTACCAGTCTGGGTTGTTAGCCCTGAGCTGAACCTCCGAGCCTGGAGGGCCGGTGGATCACGCTTCGTCTGACCTCTACCCGTCGACCTGTCTGGCATGGGTGGCCCTACCAGGAGCTTTAGCTCCAGCCAGCATAGCTCTTGGGGTCACTGAGACACACAAGCTCTCTAACCACGACAAGGTAGTGATCCATTAGAGAGTCTAATAATAATGGACTGCATTTATTTATCTAGCACATATCCCCGCCCGAAAGCAGGGTCTATGTGCTTTACAGTATATGTCAGACCTGAGTTTAGATTCAAACCCGCAACCTCACCATTACAAGTCTGGGACCCTTACCACTATACTACCAACACCACAACTAATTACTTACTCTTGTACCAAAGCTCAATTTTTTGTGGCTAGCTGTGCCCATTCTGGACTCGAACCCCTGCCTTTCTCATGTCTTGTGACTCATGGTCTTCATTTTGTTCTTTCCTCCTGGGTACCTGCAGTTGGACAGTGTCCGAGCCAGCATGAAACTGCTGACTGATGCGGAGCTGATGGACCAGGCTGGCCGGAGCACGGTGGAGAACTGTATCAGCATCAAGCTGCTGGCTCTAGCTGTGGTCAGTTTGTCTGTGTGTCTGTGTATGATGTACCTTATATACTTGTGTATAACACAACTGGTAGATAAGATGGGAATAGATATTTGGACTCTTGAAAGTGGAGCTCTTTTTTCGGGTTGGGTGTATAAGAGGGGGGTATACTTCAGTTAGATCAAGAATGAAGATTCTGGTAGTGCATGTCTTCAAATCCAAGGCTCCAAAGGGAAATTTCATCGAGAGCATGAGAAATTTCTCATTTTTAAGAATGAAATGACCACTATATCTTTGCATATTTTGCCCCAAGACTCCACAATCAAACCCAAGATCAATGCGATGTGAGGTAATTTCAGGTTACTCCCTTTCACTAAGATTCTCACCCTTGTCTTGACAATTGGATATTTATTTCTGAGAAATATCGTTTGTAAAAGACGGGGGTAGACTCGAACAGGCAAAATTTAGGAAAAACTCCTGGTGTTATACAAGAGTATGTACGGTATATCAATATGTTGGGTTCTTTTTTGTTTTAGTTTTTACGAATTAGTTAGTTAGAAGTTATTTATTTATGGAGGGGACAGCTTATTTTGTTATTTTAGCCCCTTGCTGGCACCTTGGAACACTGTAAGTACATCAAAGAGGCAAGCCAATCCAGACTTTCATTGATAGGTTCAATGCCAGTATTGATACAGCAATTCAGCGTTTTGATTTTTTACTATTTATATTTCTAATTGCTGCCCTTGACTCAAAGACTGAACCACATATATGTCACACATTTTAATGTTGCCCTGGTGTAGGTCTGTAATACGTTAAACAGGTCACACAGTCTGAATCCATACTCAGGGTGGAGATATTTAATTAAAACATTTCCCCACATCGAACTCAAAACTCCTGCTTTCTGTGTGTAAGGCGAAGAGCCTAGCCATTTCTTAGATAAGACTACTGTATTCTTGTATGTATTGCCACAGGTGATGGCTGGTACAGGTGACCTGTTGACACTGCGTTTGTGTCGAGCCTTGCGGCGACGAGTCGGTCCTCAGCATCATCAGCTAGCGTACGGCAACCACATGTGTCATTCCATGGCAACGGGACTGCTCTTCCTTGGTGGTGGAAAGTAAGTCTCTTCTGCAATTTTTTTCTTGAGACACTGAAATGGTTTTACGGTATTGATTGTGCTGTAAAACATCAACAAAGAAGTACACAGAAAGTAAATTATGTTTGAATTAGATTATTTTAGAAACATTCTAGATTATTTGATAAGACCTGAAAATATTTAAACCAAAGTTTGGCATTAAAGTCTTCTACTTCGCAGTGGTAAATAAAAGAGAGCCACTTATTCTTTCATTGTCTGGAGATCTTTGAAAAGATTTGATCTCTTCTGACTGAACACGTAGCTCCTAACCTGAGCAGCTTTGTGCAATGCTATTTCCCATTCCATGTCTTGCTCTTTTTTTTTTTTTTCAGGTACAGCTTAAAGACAACTCCTGATGCAATTGGCGCTTTGTTGTGTGCTCTCTACCCCCACTTCCCTCTCACCAGTACAGACAACAGGTGGGTGACTGTGTGTGGGTGATTTTGTGTAAGAATGTGTGTATTACAATATTTGTGTGTGTGAATTTTATTTCTTTGTGTGCATGTGTTGTATGTATGTGTGTTTTCGTTTGTGTGTACATATGTTAGTGTTTTGTTCTTTTATGGGTCTTTCTTGTGTGTTTTTTTGGCTGGCGGATGCTCTGGTGTAGTCTGCTCCTTCTACTTTTTTCTAAGTATTACCAATGTCTTAACCTATTTCATGGTGCTGGAATGACTTTAAAGTTTTGATATTGCAGTAAAACTGTACCCATACATGTAATGGCACCCAGAAATTCTGTCTTAGTCTTAATGCAAAGAGACACACATTTAACTCTCACTCTCTGATGCTTTGCCCAGGTATCACTTGCAGGCTTTCCGTCACTTCTATGTGATGGCATGTGAGCCCAGACTGCTCATACCTCGAGACGTGGACACGCACAAGTTTTGTTATGTCCCTCTGCGCATCAAATTCAAAGTGAGTTGAATGGGGATACATGTATTTTTACACTTCTGTATTTTGATAGGTTTATATTGATAGCTGGATGTCTTTTTTTTCTTTTCTGAGTGTCTGAGTGGAGTTTGGGGATTGTTTTGGGGCTTTGCTACATTTGAAATGTTTAATACCAAATTTTCAAGGTTTTAGGTAAGTTGATTAATTTTTCATAATACTGTTATATTTTCTCCACTGTTCTTATCATAGTGTGACAGAGTAGTGGTTATAGTAGGGATTAATAAAGGAATTATAGAGTCAACATCCTTTGGCTGTTTTAATCTAATATTTTGTTTTTTTATGCTTAATTAACTTGAGCTGGTTCAAGTTTCCCTGAGGTTTGTTCTTTGTATGCTATGCCCGTAGGCACTCCCTGTTTATGAAAAGCTGCAGCAGGCAAAATTGTTTCGTCTTCGAGAGGCAAATAAAACGCAACTTCACCAGAGCAAGAAATTAGGAGTGTATTGATTTTTTGCCTCTTCACAGGGCTGTGGTGCCTACAAGTCGATGTCATTTGACACAGGATCTCCGTACATTATACCAGAGCTGAGCAAACTGGAGGAGGTGAGGCGCAGCTGAAGTGAATCTTGTTGTCGTCGTGGTTGCAGTTGAGATCTTGTGTTATTGTTTTTGTTGATGTTGTTCCAGCAGCTGTTGGGCTTTTGCCTTTCTGCCTGATGCTATGTTATAGCAGTTATGAGGCAGTTTTAGTTGTTTAGCTGGGCCATACACAGAGTTGGATATAGATGGTGGTGTAGGAAGGAAGTGCTCTTGAAGGTCTTTTAGTTTAGGGCATTGGAGTAAGTGTGTACATGTCTAAGGTTTTCTGTAGGAAGATTTTATTTTGATAGAATAGTCCATTTTGGTACTAGTAGACACAATGTATAAAGCGCTGAAGGAAAGAATGAAGAAGGTACAGGTAAAGAAATGTTTTTTGGAGCTGAAACCAGTCATGATGAATAGCTGTTTTTTTGGTTACCAGTTTTACATCTCCTGCAACACTGTAAGGGACGGGCTACTTAGACCCTGCCTGTCATCGCCAACCCGGACTGAGAGGGGTACAAATCCAAGCAGAAAAAACACCCAAGATTGTCCGCAACCGGGATTGAACTCGGGTCTTCTGCATAGCAGGCCAAGAGCCTAACCATTACAGCACAGTGCCGGTTGAAAATGGTGTAAAGGAGAAAACTGAGAGGTTTAATCCTCCCTTCCTTCCCCCCTCTCCTCCCTTTATGATCGTACTAGATTGAGAGGTGTCTTATTTTCATGGTCACCTACATTCTTGATTCAGGGATTGACGTCCTGAGGACCCAGGAATACCCTGAATTCAGGATTCTTTTATCCCCGAGGACAAAAAAATATATTTGTAAAAATCCTGGAATTTTCTCTAGATCAAATTTTTTTTTCAGTTTTAAATTTCTGACCAGGATGCCAAAACTCTGCACTTTGTGGGACTTCCTGTGCCCATGTTGTTAATTCTCTATGATAGTGATTCCAACAATTTTTTTGCCGATGATAAACATCCAGTGTGCTTTTAATGCTGTGTTTTGTTATAGAACATTTGATTTTTGTTTGTTTACCCTTTCAGGTTCAAATCCTGGGCAATCGCTACTGGCCCATCATGTTTAGAGAAGACAAGAACTGGGAAACATTGAGGTTGGTTGTTGGTATTTGTATCATTACAAGTGACATCCCTGGACATTATGGCCTGTCAGTTAAATTTTTGTAACCTCACTAGCGATACTTTTGGGCATTATGGCCCATATCAGTTAAATTACGTTACGTTTAGAATTGATCTAATTCCTTTCTTACATTTTTAACGAGTACTGTCATGAGCTTGTTGTGTTTCTCAATGCAGGCTTGTGCTACAGAAAGGTGGAGTTCTGGATGTGAAGCAGAGAGCTGGCCATTTGCCTTACATGCAGGATCCCAAGGTGGGTGAGAAGTGCAAGGAAGAAAGGAAAAAATACAGTTTTGTTTGTCTGCTTGTCTTTGGGATATAGCAGTGAGTGAATGGGGAGAGATTGCTGGCAGAGTTGTCTGAGATATCTGGTAGTTTAGACTTTGCCTTGTTAGGATTCTGGACATCTGTATGACTTACGTATAGTGGTTTGATAGTTAGGAAGTTGTAATTTTTTGGGACACTTCAAATTTAAAGCTGTATGTTGCGATTCCTCAGATTTTCTGTGACACTTGTTGCAAAATAGTTTCAAGATTTGCTGTTTAAAGTTGTTGCACTTCCTGTCATATTTTTCAGGGTTATCGAGGACTTTTGGCCAAGTCTTTGATGGCTGACCACTCGTGCCATTTCTCTTTCAAGGTGAGAGTAGCCGTATTGTGTTTACAGCCATGAACATTTTGTACTCTTTACTTTTGTATTAACGTAACATTTTCAGCTCTATTTTAAATTTATAAAATCTTGTCATGTAAAACTCTATAACCATCTAGATTTAGGTAAGAAATAGGTAGGGAAGGATATTTGGATATTTTTTAACGCTTGATGAAAAAGTGCTGCTTTGTCTTGTGGTGATTCTGGAGTTCATGTTGATTCGTTGAACATTTTTTCCCTTGTTTCATTATAATTTTCTCCACTGTGAACACTGTACGGTCATATCAGTATCAGGATGTAGTGTAGACAAAAATAACATTTCCAAAGAATTAGAATGGTAATAATGGATAACATTTATATTGAATATCTCCATTTTCTAAAAGATGTGAATAAGATGTAGAAAGATATGACCACACAAGCTTACCTGGTTCCGGCCTTCGGAATGATTACAGTTCAGCATGTGCATAGCTAAAACTTACATAGCAAAATTCGCACATAGCGAGCGATTTTTTAGGTCTCGAATATATTCTTTGCATATAAGTAACACGCACATAGCGTAAACAACTTGGTACATAGCAAAAAAAATTGGCATTGCGACGCCACCTCTAAGTAAAAGCAACCCACAAATTTCGTTAATCAAGGCCACCATGATGAAAGAGAGAGTGAGAGTGGGTGAGCAGTGTCAATAAAGGCAAGTGACCTCACTACTGGTGTAGGGGGGGGGGGGGGCATGTAAGCCAATGAAGTGTTTCTTACATGCCTTATACATGTATCACACTGGTAGGGCCGATGCTTATGCCACAGAAGTTTTCAGTAGTAGATCTACACGCTTCAGTCGCAGGCGTAATCACTTTCCAGGGACAGCTAACACATCCATAATGGCTGGTGCTTTTGTACTTAAACGAGTTACATTTGACACACAACTGTGCGGGGAATCTATGACTCTGCAAAGGCCCGGTACTACTACTACTACAGTATAGCAACACGTGTTAGCACACGAGACAAACTACACACTACAAGATCTAGTAACAAAAAAAGGAAAACTTAAAGTTGTTAACAAAATACCATGGGTGCAAGATTGCCGGCTGTAGCCGGCCGGCCGGCAAAATCAACCCTCTGACCGGCACATTGCCGGCAAAACCGCGTCACCAAGATTGGAAAAAATATGCGTAAAATATCGAAAAAAACGACACGTCGTAAATCTTGCAGGCAAATTTTCGCAGGCAAATGAAAATTTGCCTTCCTGGGTTGCAGGCTTTTTGGGGGCTTTATGCTTGCACCCATGCAAAATACCCACCCCATTGACCAAAAACAGCAGTTTCTCGCAGTTGGAAAAGCTTGTGTAGAATTGGGAACACAACATTATTGACAGTACTAATAAAATGTAGAAATTAATAAATCTATGCACATTGCGAAATTCGCTCATAACGAAAAGATTTCAGGGTCCCGCGGATTTTGCTATGTGCGTGCTAGACTATATTATCATGGTTTTTGTTACATTTGGAATACCTTGTCTTTCAGCCTGAGGTGATCAAGTCCTTTACATCAGACGCCAAAGTGACAGCATTGGCTGAGTTCTTCATCAACTCACACTCCATTGTGAGTACAATTTTTTAAATTTCTGGTGTCTAATTTGTTGGGTAAAACATTATTGGTATCAGGCTGAAACTAATACATTTGTTTTGTATTTTGGGAAAATATCAATCTTTCCCATGGAGAAATGTAGACATTTGCAATTAGAGACGATCGGGTTGGGCTGGCCTAAAAATAAAAATTAATAAGAAAATGGTTTACATTTTTTCTTGCAAATTTTTTTCAGTGGATTCACCCATGTCTGTGAATGGATGATATGAAGTTGAAAAAAAATTAAGTTCTCACAATTGTTTTTTGTGCTCCCAGCATAGATGTACAGATAGATATAAAAAAGCCTGGTTAACATGGTTGCAGAAATTTCATCATATCAAAGCCAATGCCCAAAGGTTCAATAAATCATTCTTACCATCTGCCCATTAACCCCTCTATAACGATCTGACTCACTGTGAACATGCTATCTTTTGTATTTGCAGGAAAACAGCAGTCTCCAAGAGCTGTCTGCAGCCATCTACTCATGTGTTACTCAGGAAACAGCTGAGGCCATCTGCCCACACTTTATACTCAAACAAGTAATGTAGTGATTCATGGATTGTAGCTTTGTTGCTTTTGATTTTACACGTTTAAGAGGTGGGCTGCTTTGACCCTGCCTGTGAGGGCCAACCTTGGTGGAGAGGAATACAGCACGCCAGCATGGGTGTTATTTGTCTGTCTCATGGCGGAAATCTGTATTGATGTTGATAACCAAAATATTTTTTACGTATTCGCAGTTTTCAGCGAGCAGCCAAAAGAGGAATTTGACATGCATTTTAATCAACAAAGGTTTCATTTTCTTTAGCAGGTGTATTTGTTCTCCTTTATCTTTTCAGTAGTCAGTTTCTGTGGGAGACTGACTTCAATATTCTGTACTTGTACTTGTAGCAGCTAACTCCCATGTATCCCAGCAGACTTGAAGGTACTCGTCTAACAAGGGAATCGAACTCTTGTCCTTTGTGAGATAGTCAAAGAACCTAATTGTTACACCGCAGACACTGTTTTTCAGCTTTGAGACTTGTGCTATTGAGGCTGTAGATGATAATGAAAAAATATAGAGATTAGTGGATTGAATTTTCACTGTTGAACTGTTTTACACATGAAATATTTTTTCTTATCATGTTCTTACTGAATTAATGAATACTCTCTTTCCCTCTTCAGCTGAGCCACCAGTGCACTGCCCGGTCCCCACACACGCTGGGGCTGCCACAGCTCAAGCTGGTTCTCACCTACTGCTCCTCTCCCCACCGTCTGGTTGCCCATGGCAACGCACACAGCTTGTTACACCCAGAGTTTCTGCTCGCTCTGTGCTGCCGAGTGGAAGCTGCTCTAGACAAGTGGGCAAATGGTGAGTCTATTGCTATGGCGTTGTGTAGATGGGTTGGTTGGGGTTTTTGGGTTGGTTTTACAGCCCTTGCAACACTGTAGGGTAATTTTAGAGGCGGACTACTCCAACTTCAACCCTGCCTTCAGAGCCAAACAAGGCTGAGACTAAGAGGAACATAACATTCCAGCAGAGAGGCAAAGATGCTCATCCAATGTGGGGATCAAACCTCTGTCCTCTCTGTGATAGGCAAAGAGCCGTACTATTGCATCACAGATGCTGGTATTATCTAAGATAGATGAACTTAATTGATCCACAAGAGATACAGAATGTCCCAAAAGTTTCTGGCCTGCTGGGAGTTTGTTTTCACAGAGAAAGACATATTATTACTGTGTGCCTTTCAAAACAACTCACTGCACTCGTCAGAGTGTTGATCATATACAGCCCTGTATAATTTTGCCTTTAATTATATTTTTATAACTTGAAAGTTCTTGCTGAGCATATTTCTGCATTTTTAAACAGTGGGTATGATGCACTTTTTGTTTGGTAGTTCTCACCTGTTTCAAGTCTTCATTGTTTGTATTATGCTATTTAAGTATATATGTGTATGTGCAATTTGCTTCAAGAAACAAAGCTTTCATTCATCCTTGGGTTTTTTTCATTCTCTTGGTACAGACAACCCCAACATCGTGGCCCAGTACCTGCAGGCAGACGAACAAACTCAGCTCCCTGAGACTGGCAGCCTAGCACACTACCTGGTCTGGTTCTCTGTGCCCAGTCGAGCAGAACTCATGGCACTTGGTCTTTCTGGTCAGTGTACGAGGAATATGCGCAGTTGCCTTTTCTGCCTTGCTAATATTTAGATAGTTTACAGCTGTTAAGAGCCAATAATCTTGCTTTTTAGCTGGAGTTTGGTTTAGACAAAAGTGCTAAACTAATAGGTGTTATTACCACTAGTGCGGTACCACTAGCATAGCTGCCAACCGTTCCGTATAATACGGAATCGTTCCGTATTTGAACTCTTCAGTCCGTAAGTCCGTTTTTATCGTTGAGAGTCCGTATTTGGTATTTTTCAGAGTCAAAGGTGCCGTGGCTTTGATTTCTGTCTCGGGAGATCATCGTAAGTGTCCGTAAACGCCTTCCCGGCCTCTTCCGGTGATATGCGGTTGTTTCGGTTACTGGTGTTATTAACCCGGATGTGCTAGAGTTATTTTATTACCATCCATTTCCGGGTCAAACCAGCCTTGCGCTCTATTTTCGATTCCCCACTAGGCTAGATAAAGGCAGTCAGTCAAACGGTCTAGAATGTAGATCTAGCCTTTCTCTCTCCTCGATCGTGCTATTCATGGTTCTTTCTTTGTTCTAGACAGTAGACAGAGACCATCATGGATTCACTTGCTCCTCCGCCTGCTAAAAAACCCCGAAGGGAGCAACATTATACTGATTTTCTTTTATTTGTTCTTCGCGAGTGTCTTCTCTGTACGCGTTTTGCAAAATCTGTCGCATATCAACATTTCGCACGGAGGTAGACAAGACATTGTGCAGCACGCTAAGACTTCTGTTCATTTGAAAATGTTGAGGATGGAGGAGGAGGGTAAGAAATCGAATTCTATGAAATCCTATTTTCCTTCAGCTGGCTCAGATAAGAGTAAGACTGACGATAATGCAGTGATTAATGCTGAGTGTTTGTTTACTGCCTTCTTTTTGGAGCACAATATACCCATGGCTGCTGCAGACCACATTGCACCTCTATTAAAGAAGGCATTTCCGAAATCGGAGGAGGTAAAGAAGTATGCTTCTGGTCGTACAAAGACCTTGTGTATTGTCAAAGAGACTGCAAATCAGTATAAGTCCACCATTTATCTGGATCTTCAAAGTTGTCCCTTTGCCATTCCTACAGATGGTAGCCACACTAAAGACTCCAAGCTTTATCCAGTCGTGATAAATTATGTTGACAACCGCACTAAGTCTGTGAAGTTGCAGGTGGTGTCGGTTCCAAATTTAGAGGAGGAATCAAGTGGTGTTAACATTGCCAATTTAGTGGTGAAAGAGTTAGAAAAACTTAAAATTCTTTGTCTAATTGTATTGCTATGGGCTCAGACAATGCCCTAGTTATGTTAGGACATAAATCAGGTGTCATTTCCGTGCTCCGCAATCACCAACCTGAAACGTTGGCTCTTGGATGTCCATGTCACCTAATTAACATTGCTGCTCAGAAAGCTGCAAAGATGCTACCAGTATCAGTTGATTCTCTGTTAATAGATCTATTTTACTACATGGAGGGCAGTGTCAACAGAAAACAAAGACTGACGGAGATGCAGATTTTGTATGGGGGTGAAGTGAGAAAATTCTGAAACATGTGTGCACTCGATGGCTTTCACTTGGTCAGTGTCTGCCCAGATTGACTAGCCAGTGGGAGACTATTGTTAAATTTGTTGATGGAGAGGTGGAGAGGGACCAGACTCAGGGGAAAGGAAATGCTCAGTTGATGAGCTTGGAAATTCCAAAGAAAGCTGATGCTTCTCAAACTCAAACTGGAAACAAGCACAAATCTGACCAGGCACCCACGAAGACACCTCTGGATACTAGTGTGAAGTCAGCAAACCAAAATGAAAAAAAAGAAAAAAAGATTTTGAGAATCCAAAAAATGCTTCATGATAACAAAACAAGGGCATATGCTCACTTCCTGTTGTTTTTCAATTAGGATGTTTGAGAAGACAAATGTGACACTACAGTCCCAGGAGCCCCTGATCCACAAGCTGAGACCAATTTTGTTAGGATTCCTGAGAGATCTGTCAGCATGCTTTTTAAAGCCTGGTGCTAAGAAAGAGAAGGATCCTCTGTACATAGATTTCAGGGATAAAGAACTACAGAGAGAGAGGACCTTGATATTAGAATTGGCAGCAGTAGACTGGACCATGTGGAAAAGCTGGAAGGTGCAGAGCTGGTAGGATTTTTTTAATCTGTAAAAGAATACTATTATGCTGCATGTGACTATGTGATTGCTTACTTCAACCTCAAGTCAGATGTGTTGAAAAATGCTCAAGTTGCTGATGTTGAAAGAAGGACTGAGTCGAGCTTCTCATCTGTGAGGTTTTTGTCAAGAAGTTTCCCTGCCTCCTTACTATGAAAGATGAAAGTGAAACAAAAGAGGAGGCCATTGATGCTTTGGAGGATGAGTTTGCACAGTTTCAGCAGGACTCCTTTGATCCTTCTTTCTTAAAAAGTCCCATGACATCTCAGTGGTTTGAAATCAGTGAGATGAAAGATGTGCGAGAGAAAAAGAAGTATGAAAGGTTGTCTTTCTTTATGCTTGGGCTACTCACAGTTCCTCACAGCAACAGTGAGTGTGAAAGGAACTTCAGCCAAGTGAGGAAGAATAAAACAGATTTCAGGGGCAGTATGTGTAACAGCAGTCTCTCTGACATTTTGATATCTAAATCATTCATGGAAGGGAAATGTTATGAGCAAACCTTCACCCCTGAAATGTTGAAGGCAGCAAAAGGGGCAACACAGGCTCATGCCAAGAGCCAGTAACCAATGCCAATGGAAGTGTACAGTAGAATTGAAAGTGATCAGCTTTGACATCTCCTTAGACAGTTATTTTAACCCCATGTTGAGGATTCAAATATATGCCTGATGAGATGTCACCTGTCAAGGAGCAATAATTGAACACCAGTACAGGGTTAATGTGAGGTAAGTCAAACATTTAGTCACTGCTTTATAATATCCCTACTTATCAATTCGCTTTCCTTTGCAATTGCAGCATTGTAAGCATATAAGCATTGCTGCCCTACACACCACTGAGTGTAATAGTTGATGATGATGATTATGAACGACATATTGCGCTTGAGAGCGTTCCTTATTTTGATTTTGAAAAGTTGGCAGCTATGGTACTATATTATAATCCAAGTCATACGCGGCCGTTGTAACCCCCTAACAAAGAACCCAAAAGTAACATGGAGGCAACGGTGGAATGTGAACCCACGGTGAGTTGAATGAAACCTATGAACGTTTTGTCTTTAATAACCGTTCTCAACGGGAAGAAAAAACCTTAGAATCCTTTTTCAGTGACCTCAAGCACCTTGTGACAACCTGTCACTACTGCACAACCTGCACAGATTCTCTCGCCAGGACCAGATTTGTCCCTGGGATATGGGATAAAGATACCCAGAAAGACTTACTTAAGATGCACAACCCAACTCTAGCCAAGTTGACTTGACATCTGCAAAGTTGCAGAAAATGCAGAAAAGCAAGGAAAATCTCCGAACCAGAGTGCTGGCTCTGACAATGTGCATGCCCTACAGAGATGCAAACTGTAAACTCATCCTAAAGCCCCAATCAAACCTCCTACATCAAAGAAGCTGAAAACCTGTCTTTACTGCAACAAAAAGCATGAAATGTTAAAAAGTAAATGCCCTGCCTATGGCAAACGCTGTTTCACCTGCCATGGACTGAATCATTTCTCTGTTGTTTGCCGCTCTAAGCGCAAAGTTCATGCTGTTTCTTATGACTCCTGTCATCTGCCTTCTTACATTGAAGAACCTGATTCTGACTGGATAAACACTGTGAACGTGGAACTTATCGTCAAACCTGTCATTAAGTCTGACAGACACGTCTCGTTTGCTCTACGAGACAACCTCAAAGATGCAATTGCCCACAGTCCTCAACTGTCAATCTATGATCCAAGAAAAGAGCTCACCCTGGAAAATGATGCCTCAAACTATGGTCTTGGATCTGCCCTCCTTCTAGAAAGACGGCCCTCTCGCCTTTGCTTCAAGAACACTGAGAGACAGCGAACGCAACTGTTGGTCCTCTTTTCCGGAGCATGTTTCCAGATTTGAAGATTGCAAAGAAATACAAGTGAGCCCGTACTAAGACCAGGGGCATCATCAGGGTGCTGGCAGGACAGGCAAAGCAGGAGACGATCAAGGCTGTGCAGGATAGGCCCTTTTCAATTTCTACAGATGGCTCTAACGACAAAGGCTCCGAGCAGCTGTACCCTGTTCTCCTTCGCTACCATGACAATGAGAAAGTGGTAACAGATGTCCTGACCATCACATCCCCTGAGGGTGACTCTACAGGCAAGGAAATTTTCTCTGCATTCGACAAGGCCCTCTCGGAGGCCGACCTGAAATGGGATGATTGTATAAGTTTTGGCTCAGACAATGCCAGTCTCATGCTGGGTCGGCTGAAGGGTGTGGCTGCCCACATAAAGGAAAGAAATCCAGACGTTTTAATTCAGGGCTGTCCATGCCACCTACTGCAATATTGCTGCAAGGACAGGTGCTGCATCTTTGAGGTGCAAAATTGAAGAAAGACTCATTGACATCTTTCATTATTTGGACAACAGTTCAAAGCATTTGAAGGCACTGGAAAGATTTCAGTTGGATACAGGTTGTGCATTGAGGAAAATCCTTAAACATGGCCCCCACCAGGTGGCTCAGTCTCATCTCCTGTGTGGAACGACTTCTGGAGCAACAGGGAAAGGGATAACTTGGGAGATAAGCCCATCCCAGAACAACTTGGGCGGATCCTCAACTTCCTCGAGGCTCAGCAGTCAAAGCTCTACACTATGTTTCTCAAACACAGTCTGTCCCTGTTTGTTGAAGCAAATCTCTTGCTGCAGAGAGAGGAGCCAATGCTCCATCAGTTGCAACCAAGACTGCATGACATAGTCAAGGATCTACTGATTGCCTTTGTCAAGCCATCTGCCACCACCAAGTGCAGCAACATCTACACCATTGAGCACCACAGGCGTTCGAAGCAAGAAGCCACCTTGCTGCTTTCAAGAAATGGCCTGTCCAACACGAATTTCAACAACTTCTACGAAGGTAACTATATAATGTTAGTTGCTCTTGTTCATGATAATTTCAATTTGGTGGTTCTAATTTTAATAATATTTTCATGGTTGGACAGTAGGGGTGCTTGCAATTTTGATTGGGATTTGATTTAGATGGGATTTTTTTCCTTTGCTTTCAGTTGCCATTTATTTGTGTACCTATAATTCTTTAGATTTATTGAATGGCATAGATTTACATTTGCATTTTCTTGGGGTTGTTTTGTTCAAGGTAATATGGGAGAAGTTGTAGTTTTGATTTTGATGAACATTTTGTTCAGGTGTTGGATGGTAGTAGGTGCGCTTTATGTTGTTGATGTTCTTCTTTTTGCTTTCAATTAGCATTCACCTACATATATGCTTCTCTTTGATTTTGGTGAAAAATTGAGATAGGTTACTCCCACAGACTTCCTTTTAAAGAAATAAGTTCTCATGTTTATTTCAGTATGAATTGTTGATTTTAACTTTTTGCATTTTGTTATTTCCCCAGATGTCAGGGAATTCTATTCAAAGTCTCTGGCCTACATGTTCACCAAGTTGCCGTGCAGCAAGAGGAGTTGGAGAAGACTGTGGTGCTGGATGTCAGCAAGAGGGCATCAGCCAAGTTCGAGCACATCCGCTTCTGGCTGAACCGCTTTGCCTGCCTCTGGAAGGATGTTGATGTTGACACGGTGCACAAAGAATTCTGCAGATACCAAGTATGTTAAATATATGTTTGTTGTACTGCTGTTTTTGTTTGATTTGTGTCATTTGATACCTATATCTCTGCATATTTTAAATGTTTCAAGCTAGACATATGTAGTATATATATATAGTTGTGTTTGTAAAGAATCTCCTCCCACAACTCTAGCATGTAGCATCATTTATGATCATATAATTTCAGTATAATGCCTTCAAAATCCATTTTTCTTTCAGCTTCATTGTTTACCTGACAACTAGTCTTATCAGCTCTACTGCTATTCCTTTCTTATAGGTTGATGAACTGGAGGGTCTCCAAGTGAATGAAAGGGTGGACACCTTATGGGCCAAGATAAGCAACCTGGAGGATACATCAGGGAAATTGAAGTACCAAGACCTGGAAGCTCATGAAGGGACTATTGGCCATCTCACACTCCAATGCAGATGCTGAGAGGGTTTTCTCTCTAGTGAGAAAAAAACAAGACTGAAAGCAGGGCATAAATGGGCAGAGCCCTCCTCAGTGATATCATTGTTCTTAAAATGAGGATGTTCTCTCGCGTTGAGGAATGCCACAACATTCGTCTGGACAAGGCTGTACTGGCAAAAGCCAAGCCTGCCTGTCATTGAAACTTGTGCCAAGGACTGTAAATAGTGTATATAGACTGTGTAATGTATATATATGTGTGCGTGTGTGTGTATGTAAGCAGAGGATCTTCAGGGGACACGTGGAGATTGTTTTTTGTCGGTGCGCGCGGTAAGTACCTTGATACTGAATTTTTTGGCAAAAAAATGACTTTTGGGCTCTAGAATACTGAATTCACCTCTCAGAAATGTGGCAGGTCTGCATCACACTGCTGTACAAGCCTGGTACAAAGCTCAGTGTCAGTGACTCTGTCCAGATCTCCTCTTCCTCAGACAGAAGACGTTGCAACCTGCAACAACATATCTTTTTCTCCTGTGGGATTACTCAACCTGCACAACACACCGATAGAGGCTTGTCAACGCCACCTGCTCAGCAACTCGTGGGTCGAAGAACCCAGTCATCAATCCCATCTACGTCCCAAGCTCTACGATCCAGAATCCCTGTTAGTGACAACACGAACATGCAGATGAAAAAACTAAGGATGTCACAGAAAAACCCAGTACCATTGCCTGCTAGTAGATTTTGGGACCCTCGCGGTGTGGCAAGGCATCTGAAAAGATTTTGTTTGCAGCACCAAAGTGACCCTGTGACATAAAGATATTTGAGTTTACAGGGCTATTTCCCCTTGTGTTCGCACTGGAGTGAATTTTATTTTGCAGGGCTAAGTTCCCAATACAGGCAGTGATGAAAGTTTAACTCAGTTTGCATAGTCGTCTGGTCCACACGGTGTACTGAAGTTTGTCTTCTTTTTTATTTATTGTTGGGTGAATTTGTAGATTAGCATAATGGCGGATGTGGAAAAGCTTATCAAAGCCGGAGGACATCTTGGACTGTCAGGCCAGGGCCTTAATGACTTGGTCACAAAGCAGCTGGCAGGCCAAGAAAAGCACCTGCAAGATGAGCTGGAACGGTTAAAATTGGAGAGGGAGAAAATTTGGGACCAGCAACAGTTGGTCGACAAGGAACTAGAGCTCCACAGACTAAGGGTTGAGCTGCAATCAGTCTCCCCGTCCGTAAGTCCATACTCACCTCTGCTTGAAGACAGAGGCACGTCAGGCCGTCAGCTGCCTACAAAAAGCCCCAGGTTGCCCTGCTTCGATGACAAATCTGACCAAATTGACAGCTACCTGCTCCGCTTCGAGAGGTATGCTGCTGTCAACGATTGGGACAGATCGGACTGGGCTATTCATCTCTCCGCACTACTAGAGGGCAAGGCTATGGAGGTGTACACTCGCCTTGATGAGGAAGAAACGCAGGACTATAACAAGCTCCGTAGCGCGCTTCTTCACAGATACAACCTGACCCAAGATGGATTTCAGGAAAAATTCCGAAAAAGTAGGCCAGAGGCAGGTGAGAGGATCAGCCACTTCAAAACTAGGACCGAGTCCTACTTGGACAAATGGATCCACCTGGCAGGTAAGGACAGGCAGAGACCAAAGGATGTGCTTGACCTGATCCTAATGGAGCAACTTACAAATGCATGTAGCAAGGATTTCGTCATCTTCCTAAAAGAGAGGAGGCCTAAGACTTCTGATGAGCTGGTTGACCTCCCAGAAAAGTTTGTGGAGGCGCATGGCCAGTCTGGGGCATTTCTAAAATTTCGGCTGACAAGAAAGCAGATGCCAGCCCTAATCAGCTCCCGCCAACAGACCAGAGAGCAGCACAGCGACCCATACAGTGCCGGAGATGTAAGCAGGGTGGCCATGTTGAGAAAGTTTGTAGAGTGCATTTTGTGTCAGTCGCACAAACTGGACGGAAGTGTGACTACTGCCATATGCAGAACCACACTGGAGACAGGTGCTGGAAAAAGCAGAAAGATATGGCAGCCAAGAGGAATGTTAAGGTGGAGAGCAGCGCTGTTGAGGATTCAGCAGCAAGTTCTTGTCCATGTTCTAGTTCTAGTGTTACCTCAGCAGCATGCACAAGCCAAGCCCTGACCTCATAAAAAATGCCAACAGCAGCCGAGTACATAGATGGCAAGAGGGTGACCGTCCTTAAGGATAGTGGAACCAGACGTTTTGTTGTTCGCAAAGGCTTGACATTGGAAGATTCTGTTACAGGTAAGAAGACGTCAGTCAGACTCACGGTCTGCAAAATGGTTTTCGTCCTGACGAAAAAGAGACCGAAGAAACAGTCTGCTATGAAAAGGAAGAGTACAAAATAAAAAAGACCACTTCATGCTCAACCCAGCATGGATGGCAGCAGCTCATCAGACTCTGATGACAACATACCATTGGCACAGCTGAGGTATAGAGGAGAGGTCAACAATAATCTTGATGCCTTCCCTAGATTCTGTGTGGGCTCCCAGACCCCCTGGCATTTTTTCTTTAATTATTTACTTTGTCTGTTGGGAGCTCTTGTCATTTTGTATTTTGTCAGGAAACGGTATTCCGTCATCTGGAAATGTAATATGTCAGGCCCCATTGTAGAATGAGTCGATAGCTCATTTCATTGGAGAGCATCAATTGTTCTGAGTGGATGCCATGAGGTTGAGATCCATATCTACAAAGTTAGTACAGATATGTTCTCGGAAATACTTTTATTTCTGATAAACTCTGTTGACTATTGTGCCCTACATGGACCCCAGTGACTCCAGATAAGATGTATGTGTGCATGAGTGTTTGTGTGTGTGTGTGTTTGCTTGTCCTTACTAGATGCAGGGACGGGGATTTTGCGTTTTTTTCCGCATTTGCGTTTTGTTTTTATGTCGGCCGGCACGTCCTGCGGCATTTCCGTAATCGGCAAAATTCGAGAAGTCGTCGGCACGGCACGACTATTGATTTTTTTTACTAGTGAGACTGTCATACCGCTTCACCGTAGCGCGAAACGTGGACTTCCGATCTAAGCCTCGGGCATGCGCAGAGCCATCTCTTTTGTGCGAAAGATAGATATGGTAATAAAAAAACGAAAGTAAGCAAAGGCAACCTGTTTACTGCGCCATTTTTATGTTCAGCTCAGTTCGAGCGCGTATGATTCAGTGTGCCTTGTCGATGGTCTACGGCTCTTGAGTTGCTGCTGCTTTTTTCGTCTTTTGTTTACCTAGATCTTATTTGAGAAAATCGTGAACATTTCAGATTTTCGTCACACACAGTAAGTAGGCTCAGTCTACGTTAGATCCTTAAATTAGAATTAGAACTTCATCAAGAACAATCAAGGAGTCAGAAATTGAAAAGAGGAGAAGAGACTGTTCTTAATTACGAGTAGAGATGGCGGCGTTGACCGTCTACACCGAGGACTCGTTCCTCAAACGTGATAACTCCAAGAATCTTACTGTGGCTGAAATAGATAAAGGTGAGAATGGCTAGTTCCTGAATGAATATATGCGCAAGCTCAAAATGCCAAGTGTTGGGCATTGCTTGCTTTGTCACCAATCGAGTGGGAAGCAAATTACCTATGGAACGGCTGGCGCAAATTCTTTTCTGTAACATGCTATGTCCAAAATTCACCAGCAAGCGTATTCTTCATAAAAATTGCCATCATTACCGACTGTAGTGAATGCAACAAAGGATTTGGAATCGGGTGCAGCCTCAAGTGAGAAGGATGTGATCCGGGTCGATGCAAATCTCCTGCCATATGGAGTATCAGAAAGTGTTGCTTCACAGCTGACTAAGGTAAACCAATCTGGAGTTCATATTGAAAGAGAGAAGAAAAGGCCTGTCGGGCTAAAGGACCGCGTTGCACATCAGGAGGCACTTTTCCTAACATTCCTTGCTGAGAACTCTTTGCCTCTTTCACTGAAGTCTCTTTGGATTCAGAGGCACTAGCAGGTGTCACACTGTCACGTAAATCAGCATCAACGAAGTTAGTGCATGGACTGCGTGCTGTAGATCACAAAAGACTTGTCCAGTGCATGAGATCTCTTCCAGTCTCACTGAATATTGATGAATCGGCCGTGAAGTCCAGTCCCAAGAGAGGGCTAAACATTCTCGTGGGTTTTTTTTTATGACCAGGCACAGAAGTCAGTGACACATGTTTATGGCAGCATTGAAATGTTTACTGTGAATGCTCAGACTGTATATGATGCTGTCATGGACAAACTATCAAGCGACCAAATCCCACTGAAGAATCTGATGACCATACTTTCTGATTCTGCTGCCTATATGAGAGGAAAATCGAATGGATTTCAAGTCAAAGTCAAGGAAACTGCCACATACCTCATCGACATAGACGGAAATTTGTGTCACCATATTCACAACATTCTGAAGAATTTTGCCCATGTTGTGGACCCCGAACATCACCTGAGCCGATTATTGGATGATATACATAACGACTTTTCATTCAAAGCTGACCTCAGAGCAAACCTAATTGAGATCTCCAAATTGTTGGACAGCCCTGCCCTCTTGCCAGTTGACAGGATCGACCACAGATGGCTTTCACTACATGATTCTGCTGTGCGTTTCAAGGAGATCGTCAATGCCCTGACAATCTTTTACTCATCATGGCTGAGCGTGGAAGGAAAGAAGTTCCACTTCTCATCCCATGTTATCCCTCTCCTCTCTGGACTCAACAAATCCAAGAGATCACAGATTCACTGCATTCTGAACAGACTAAAAAAGAAAGCCCTGACAAAACTGGGGACAGCACGAAAGCAAAGGATCGTCAAGAAACTGTTTGACCTGAGATCCCACACGATGGCATTTAACAGTTTTTTCTGCGACACGTTGCCTGCCTTCAAGTCCTTTATCCTAGCATTTGAACATGCAAAGCCTCAAGTGCATCAACTGTATGACCAGATTCTTGATATTTACAAGGGATTTTTGGCCAAGTTTTTCAAGGCAGAGTTTCTCCAAGACAGTCAGTTTCTTCACCTTGACTTTGAAGATAGCAGCATCTTCAAATCTGACATGCATGTCTTCATCGGCCAGACAGCTGACAAAGCTATCTCCCAAACAGGCCAGAGAAGCAGAATGGCCTTCTTCAAGACAGTCAAGCAAGCCTACAGGGACACTGCCATCTACATGAGAAAGAAGCTGCCCTTTGACAACAAGTTCCTACATGCAGTCAGCTCTATTGACCCAAAAGCTCATAGTCATGATGCCACAAACAAAGCTATGAAGAAACTGGGGCAAATGTCTCCAACCATTCTGTCATCAACTGAAGACTTCACCAGCCTGAGAGAAGACATTGACAAATACAATATCACAGCTCTCCCTCAACAAGCCTTGGATCTGTCCCCTGACAAGTTCTGGTCCCTCCTCCTTCCTTTGGTTTGGTTACCAGTTTTACGTCCCCTGCAACACTGTAAGGTCATTTAAGAGACGGGCTACTTCGGGCCAACCCGGGCTGAGAGGGAAAAAATCCCAAAAGAAAAGAAACCCAGATCGCCCGCAATCGGGGATCGAACCAGGGTCTTCCGCATGCAAGGCGAAGAGCCTAACCATTACACCACAGCGCCGGTATTCCTCCTTCTTGCTTACCCCACACTTGGAAAGATTGTGAAAGCATGACTTTCCATTTTCACAGGCCCACCAGTTGAGCAGTATTTTCTTTCATGAACAGTATCATAAGCCCCTCCTTTAACAGGATGAATATTAGCACCTTTGAGGCCATACTGTCCACCAAGTACAAGCTCCTGGCAAGTGAAACTTCTTCTGTAAAGCTCTTTCACAGAGAAGATGTTGTCTTTTCTTCTGTGGACAAGTCATTAGTATATCATGTGCAGACTGCCTGGAGAAGACAAAAGGAAGAAACAAAAAGACCAGACCCAAAGAGCAAAGTCAAAGAGAGCAAAGCTTTCAAAATACCAAAGAAAGCTGAAACTACAGCTTCCCTCAGTTCATCTTCCTCCTCAAAGCCCCCAGGCACAGCAGAGGTAAGCAAGTCCACCTCATCTTCCTCCTCAAAGCCCCCCAGCCACAGCAGCAGACAGCTCAGGATCATGCTAGGCCTCTCTTCTGAAGTTCTTCAAAAAGAGGCCTGTTCCCGAAAACCCTCAGAAGAGGAGGAGACTGGATTAATCTTCCAGTCTTAGCTACAAACAGGGCCCTTATTCCTGCAGTCATTAACAGAGGGGTAAATTTAATTTTACTTCAATTTTAATAGCAGTAGCAGATCAAGATTTAGCATGCGTATATGCAAAGCATATTTTGTCGCACCAAAAAGGCTGTCTTGGCGAAAGTTGCTGCTTTTTTAAAAAGATTTGTCCCCATCCCTGTAGATGTATTTACCATGCCGCAGTTAATTTCTCATGATGTCAGCGCTACCGGTGAATTCCTTCAGCGTTGGGGAGTGAGGCATCGCCTGTCCTCCGCCTACTGCCCCCAATCCAATGGCCGTGCCGAGGTTGCTGTAAAGAGTGCCAAGAGGCTTCTCAGATCCAATGTGGGCCCAACAGGGACATTGGACAACGACCGCCTACTACATGCCATGCTTCAGCTGCGCAATACCCCAGACCCCGACTGCA
>JAUKPP010258952.1:0-12027 GCA_032273245.1 Phyllaplysia taylori
CTATTGTATTGATGTTGCTATTGAACCCGTCTGAAATGTAAACCCGTGAAACCAAATTTCCCTTTTGGGACAATAAAAGATATCTTATCTTATCTTATCTTATCTTAATCCTAAAACAAACCTTTGTGTGGTATAAAATGTATTCTATCGGTGCTTCAAAGTAAACTTCCTTATTGCCAAGTCATGGAATCACAAAAATTTTACAATCGGACACTGTAGTAATATAACGCGGAAATAAAAATCCGATTAGGTCAACACAAATGGCAGGGCTTTTTAAAACGATCTGTTTGATACAGGTGTATTATGTACGGTCCTCAGGTTTCTCTGTCAAGTATCCAATTCACTTGTTTTTCTCGACCTGGCAAAGCCAGTAAGATTAGATCACCCTTTGATCTCGTATTATGTATCAGTTTATGCAAGAGTCCGAAGAATTGTTTTGTATAGAGCCGCCAGCATCTTCGTCTGTTTTAGCCAGAGGTCAGTAGGGTTTCTTTTTTATAGGAGAGGGGGGAAACAAAGCGATTCGTCCCTTGAACGTATTTGGGGATTCTTGAGTGCCCCATAAGTTGTTCGAATATTGGTGTAGCAATGCAATAATCTATAATTCAAAAGATGTGTTTTGCCACTGATGCAGTCTAAAATAATGACAATATAAAAAAAACCCAGGTATTTATATTTTTCTTGAAGTCCTTTATGTGTAATCTGTCACGCCCTTTATTAGGTCATCCTATATTGGTTTACAGACTGAAGACATACTGCACACTGAGAGGCTCATTACATCAGGAAAAGTATTTCAATTCACGAATTTTATAATATACATTATGTATTCGTTCGTTTTCATATAGCGACAGACTGTATAGGAAATCTAAATTGGAAAATAAAATTGATTGTCATCTGTGGTAAATAATCTATGCCTCGATTATTAGCACGAAGGTTAATGAACAAATCGGTTGTTTTTCTTATGAGGTTATTTACGTGGTTGACCTGAAAGAAAGTGACAGGGTTTGGAAGAGAGAGAGAGAGAGAGAGATAGAGAGAGAGAGAGAGAGAGAGAGAGAGAGAGAGGTACTTGAAATTTCAGTTAAAGAAGTATGTTATGCCAATAATAATGATATTACTGTCACTTCAATATGTGAAATAAAGATGGTATAGAGAGAGAGAGAGAGAAAGACAGCAAAACAAGGGAGAGAAAAAAAAGTGAAAGAGGAGTATGAGCGGTAGGGGCCACTTATCCCGCCCTCTCTTTTTCTTTTTCTCTCTCTATCCCTCTCTTCATCTCTCTCTATCTCTCTCTTTCTCCCCTTCTCTCTCTACTTAAATGTTTGCGCTCTTGCTTTCTCGCATTCTTTCTTGTTTCATCGATTTTGTGTCTTCTGTTCACCCACAGCCCTTCTCTCTTTTTTAAAAAAAGAACAGTTTCATTTAGCCGTAGAAAAATAAATTTTAGAGCAAGGAAAGCAATACAAACGTCTTCACATTTTGGCAATGCAAATTGCATTTATATTGGGAAACAGTTGATGCACAATGGCACTCAACAAAGAAGGAGGTGAACCCATAGAAAAGAAAGGATTATTTGGAGACAGAATTGAAAATGGGGAATTCCCAATGAGCCACTTTTGGCTCAAGACATTTTGCTGACGTTTTAAGAACGGCCACTTTTAGGTTTTTCCTCACCTGAAATTGCCCTTAGTGCACCCGCTTGAAAAATTTGTTAATGTTTTCCTTCTTTTGACCGACGTCTGTGGTGAAATGGTTAAGCTTTTTGCCTATCATGCAGAGGACTCGAGTTCGATCCCATGTGCGGAGGAGTATCTGCATTTTTCTGCTGGGATTCATCCCTCTCAGCCCGGCTTGACCCTGACAATGTTGCAAGGGACGTAAAACTGGTAGGCAAACTGGCAAATCCTTCTGTTGCGCAACGTACAATCTCATATTGGAAGGCGTCTCCGTAATGAATGTTTGATTTGGTTTTAGTTTAACGTCCCTTGCAACACTGGGGGGCCATTAAGCAGACGGGCTACTTCTGCCAGGCTTGTCAGGGCCAAGGGAATACTGATCTAGTTGGAAAACGGAAATACTCGATGAAAGAAACTGCCCCTCGTGGGCCTGAAACTCCCGTCCTCTGCGTGGAAAGCGAACAGGCTAAACATTACATCATAGTTGTGATTTTTGTGATACTCACGCCTCTGAGACATTTGCTACAAAATCTCAGATGGTTCGACAGTCCTAACAGGTTTTACGCCCTTTGCAAAGCAGTTGTTAGTTTAAGCTGTTTCGACTTGTCCACCCCTAGAGGTCCTAAGAAATGTTATCATTTGTGTTTGCTTTCTGAAAACGGCAAAATATAGAATAATTTTGAGCCACAGAGCGGTAGGAAGGCAATCCCGACATCGAATTGATCTTATAGTGTCGAAGAGCTGTAAAGTTTCAAACAAACCATTAAACGAAATCGATCACTGGCTTATCGGATATGAACGATGAAGTTGGAAATCCTACTGCGTAGGTAACCTTCGTCGTAAATGAGGTGACGTAAAAATCAAACCGAAACAAAGTTTAGAGTAGGTTGGATACAGAGGGTGTTTAGTCGTGCGCCTCCCCCGTCCCCCGCCCCACGAATCTTAATCTTAGCTGATTGGCATCATTACCTTCGCTCACAATCACACGCTCGCGTATCATCATCATCATGCAGAAACGCGCGTCGTCCCTGAGAAGTGGCCGCCTCGCTTCCCTGATCCTTATTTCTCTCGCCTCCGAGCCCCGCTCTCCCCGCTTGGACTGTGGGTGAGTGAGAGAGCGTCTTGGTCGTTTTCGCCTGTCGCGCGCGAGAGAGAGAGAGCAAGTTTACAGCGCTCGCCCATAACGCTGGTTGTGGTTCACATCTCTCCCAACTAGGCTATACTTCCCTCCTTTTCTCTCATTCGGATCTGCCGTGTGTAAAAGAATACAAACACCAAAACCTCGCATGCGAGCTCGCACACCTGAAGAGTAAGCGCTCACAACTATCAGGGTCAAAGGTAAAGTTGTTGAGAAAACTTTACTAACTTGCCCGTTTGACCAGTTGTCATTGTGGGAGGTACGATTGCCTGGATGAGCGAATTACCCGCCAAAGCATCTGATCAAGGAGTTATTATCCCCTGCTCTAACACCCGTGCACTGTGAAGAGTAAGCGCTCTTAACTTCCAGGGTCAAAGGTAAAGTTGTTGAGAAAACTTTACAAATTTACCCGTTTGACCAGTGGTCATTGTGGGAGGTACGATTGCCTGGATGAGTGAATTACCGGCCAAAAAGTCTCATCAAGGAGTTACTATCCACCAGTTAAGCGCCCGTGTCCTGTGAAGTTCAGTTGAGCGGGAAGCCAAACGTTGGACTGGACACACTTATATCCGCCAATTCTTGCAATCTTACAGGTGTCACGGCAGCGAGTATTTCTTCAGGCTGCATCTACCACAAAGCCTACATACAACGCAAAAGGTTTGCATTAATTCATTGTCTTAAAGAAATAGTTATGTAGCAATCACTAAGGGTGGTGTTTGTATGGTTTCAGATTTAAAAAAAGATGAAGGGTAACTGTTTTGTGTAATTTTCCGAGTATACGTAATCCTTAATTTTTTTCAATTTTTGGTGTGTCATGGTTTGGGGATTT
Source organism: Phyllaplysia taylori (assembly GCA_032273245.1). Lineage (NCBI taxonomy): Eukaryota > Metazoa > Mollusca > Gastropoda > Aplysiida > Aplysiidae > Phyllaplysia > Phyllaplysia taylori. The sequence continues at coordinate 3,644 of JAUKPP010258952.1, forward strand.
TAGCAGCAGAAGATTCTACACACGTGTGCGTTTATCATGCCAAGACAAATAAATTTTCATTTTGCGAGCGCAATAATTTGGTTGGTCCTTTGGAATATCGATATATCGTCTTGCGTAAAACAATTTTTAAAAAATAAAATTAAAACACTAAGGGGTAAAAGTGACGTAATTAACTACAGCAAAAACAATTGTAGATACACGGAAAGTTCACAAGATAGTATTTCAATCACAAGCGTTCGTCTCGATTTAAGACTCTCATTTTAACGGTAAGAAAACTCACTGTGTGCATATCGCAAGCCCTATACCTTGATTCGTGATTATTATCATCGTAATGCCCCTGTTCCCGGGAGGTCTTGATACGAATTCAGCAGTAATGAGTTAATATAATATGTATTCTAAATGGTAAAGGCTCACCAAATTTATTTATTTTTAAATTAAAAAAGAAGAAGAAAAACGAGGCCGCCATAGTTCTATAGGTAGTAATGACCAGCTTAAGATCGAACAAATCAAAGCTCCTGTTTGAATACAACATTATTGTTATGTTTATATCAGCGCTTGAAGAAGATACGTTATCTAAATTTATAATATCTTCACCTCAACAATACCCATCCCTATACATGTACTTTGTTTTATGCCTAAGCAACGCAGGGTAGGTATAGTTTTACGAATCTATTTTTCCAGTGTCTCATAATATATCAGCTGATTTAGAAGTATTTTTTTTCTTTAGGCCTACACCTAACCCAAAATACCTTTAATTCTTGTGAAGTATTTTTTTTTCTTTACACCTTACCCAAGAGTCCTCTGATTTTGTAGTAATATGTCTGTGTAGCCTGCAGTCCTCTTTATTTTCACTCTCGTCAATTCCTGCTTAAATTTAAGCCTCTTTACAAGAACCCCTCGTACCCTGGAGGTCCTGTATGGCGTATATTACCCAGTTTCAGGAAGTTTAGGGGAAAGTTTAGGGGAAAGTTTAGAGCCAGTGATTGGGATATGCTCTAATTAATTGCAGTCATTATGATTATTATTTTTTAAATACCCACGTGTTAGAAAAGTAGTTTGCTGTACTTTCTCTGTTGTTGCTACTCCGCCCTTGGACCCTTGATGTAAAAGTCAATTTAATAATAATATGTCTGTGTCACTGTCTGGGGATCTTGCATCGCTGGGAAATCTTGTGTCGTATGTCGAAAACTGTTGGCTTAAAGATATTTTTTATTTTTAATTGGTTGAAACAAAATGAAGTGGAATAAATGTCAGGGTTTTTAAGATTGCTGTCATTTCTGCTCGAAGTCAAACCGGTATGTTTATGGAAATCAATAGTGTCTTTTTTAGTGTTAATTAAATGAATGTTCAGTCACTTGAGAAAGCTGAAAAGGACGATGACTAACTGAGAAAACAATAACAAAGAACCAAAGACACACACGCACATAGAAAAATCCCACCCAGTAGAATCTTTCTGACTCTTACCATCTTTGAGCTGAATTATTTAGAAAAAAACAATAGAAAGAATAAAACCACAACAATAACAACAAAACCACAACACAATGTCAACGTTTGTGACTTTGTTACCTCGAATTCATCTGGTTCTATGACTATGTTGCATACACAATAGCAACAGCATTCTACCATACATGGACAAGCTGACATTTCTCCACTCCCTGTTTTGACCACTCAATATCTCCAGGCTCTAGTTTACTAGAAGAATAAACTACATTCACAGTGGACACAATGGCCTTCTCGTTGTGCTGAACGTGCGAAATCATTATCACTTGGTCTGCATGCTTCGTATGAAATATTTAAAAGGAACCACGGCCATGGGGTTGAAATGGTTGCAATCGCTACTCGCTTTTACATGTCACCAGCGACGTGAAATTCCGCGCCAATGCAATAGTTTACCGGTATTATACCGATGGTCTTGCACCGGATGTGTAAGGTCTTTATCACTTTGCTTGGCACTTCATGGTATGACTAGTGGCGTGGTTGGCGGGCGCTCCCGTGTGATATATTTCTTTTATTTCTTTCCAAATGTAAATGTTGTTCTAACCCATTTTCTGGCGCTGATAAGACCTTACAGTGTAAATTGTGCCTTAAAACGTCAACAAAACAAACAATATTACAAGCCACAAACATCAGACCACGTGCCAAAAAGAAAAAGAAAGAAGCAAACAAACAAAAAGAAAAAGAAAGAGAAAAGAAACACCTAAGAAGAAATCTATAGAACTGAAGTTAGTCGGATCTTATTTATTTAGAAGGGCACCAGTGTTTTTGGCTCTTTTAGCCAATTTATAGAACTGAAATTGTTATAGTTTAAAGTTGTTTATAGTGACGCCAGCATCTTTGGTTGTTTTAGCCAAATTATCGTTATACAATTCCTGTGGAAGAGAAAGTTACAATGACAGACATGAGTTAGGAGCAGACAGAATGGCTTGCTGTACTAGGGCAAGTTGAAACGCCCTTGATCGATATTCAGTGCTAATTAATAGAATTCAAAGCCCCGAACGGATAACGGGGTCGGCAAGAATTTTCCATTCCATGGAACCTTTGAAATATTAATGCCTTTACATGTATATCCACAACTGCTGTGAAAAAAAACAAGCGTCGTCGAAATTGCCGACCGGGCTGTTTATTGATGACATCGGCATCTGCAGCAGGTCTCTGGATAGATTTGCGTTCTTTTACTTTTAGAGCTTTCAAATTTGTTCAATATGCCGTACTTTCGAATGTAACCTATCCCTTAATAGAAGATTATATATTGATACTTAACATGAATATTCTTATGCACAACTGCTTTGAAAACAAAAACGTCGTTAAAATTGTTGACCGGGTTGTGTATTAATGAAACTGACATCTGAAGGTTTCTTGATAATTTGTTTTCTTTTTTAGAGTTTTTAAATTTGTTCAACGTGTCGTAGTTACCAATATGACCTTTCCCCTTATCAACAGTTCTTTGTTCTTAACTTTAAGAGTTTTTTAATTAGTTAAATAATTATTGTAAAGCTCATAGAGGCACTATTGGGATATGCGCTATATAAATGCAACCCATTATTATTATCATTATTATTATTATTATTATTATTATTCAGTATGTCATAGTTTCCAATGTGCCTCCACCCCGTTTTTCCTCTCATTCAAAAGCCTCAGACACTGTAGTCATTCAAGATCTCATCAAACGTCAGCCAATATTTTCTTAAATTCATTGTTAGTCTATTGTTTTTTCTCGTATTTTACGATGAGAAAAGGACATTTTGTTTCATAAGATTTTAATGCAAATACCTCACTTTAGTGTCTTACTAATTTACAGACATGACAAGATAGTGCTTAATACATCTAATCCATAGCCACTGCACCGCTCCTAAAGAGTTTAGGGAAAAGCATCTGTAATTATCTACCCCCGCTCACCTCTTTCTGCAACACACCGCTCTTATGTGCATCTTTGTGCGCTCATTTTGGAGATTTTTCACGATAAGGAGTGGAACCAAAGAGCCCTTCTTGTCGATTTCCTATTTGTATTCTGTCGTTGTCACATATTGATAGATTTGTTTGCAGCTCACAGAAATATTCTGTCGAGTAGCGGACGTTGAAGGATTCAGGGCAGGGAGAAGATTTAACGCCCTGAGAACGGAATAGTAAAGGGAGGTCAGTGATGAGTTATTCCAGATTTACAGCGTAACCTTTTGTTGAAATCTTTTAATCAAGGCTAAAACTGCCGAAAAGGCTGGTGGCTCAATAAATAAGTAATTGGAAATTAATCATATTTCAATTACAGATTAATTAATGTATGTATGATATTGTCCTTTTTGTTTGAACGCAAAAGGTGTGTCTATGTGTCTGTGTGTATGTGTGTGTGTGTGTGTGTGTGTGTGTGTGTGTGTGTGTGTGTGTGTGTCTGTCTGTCTGTCTGTCTGTCTGTCTGTCTGTCTGTCTGTCTGTCTGTAGACGGGGGTGGGGTGGAAGACCGTGTTACATGCTTTCAACATTGATTTAGTACACTGCATAAGGTTAAGCAACTTGACACATTTTGTATTCACATTTTGAGCGTAGCTTCCATTTTGAGCGTAACTTTCGTTTTGAGCTTAACTTCGTAAAAATGTGATCTTCAAGGCGTGCTGTCACCCGAGGCAACCGAGAGGAATCGTCTCTACCACATAAAATACCATTATAATATTTCTACCACGGAGTTCACTATGGAAATATAATGAATTATCTACCCGCATTTAGTACTCGTATAACATCCGTAGGACTTGATTTGTGATGATTTTGCTTGGTTGACATTTTTCTGGCATGATTCGCACAGTTGTCTGGCGGCCCCACCATAATACTAATACAACTGAGATAAATATCATATTCAGCTAAGAAGTGGGTTTACGTAGAAAAAAAAGGTGCGCGTGGGTGGACATTTTTATTTTGCGGATTTGCGTGGTCTCAGAATTCCGGGGTCCATTCTTATTCTTATAATTCTGTGATACTCGAGTATTACTTTAGGCTATGGGAAATGTATACCTACTTCTTACTGTTGTTGTTGTATATAATATTGTTGTTATTTTTGTTGTTGTTGTTGCTGTCACTATTATTATTATTTTTTTTTTCACGACTCTATTATCATTAGCTTATTAAGTCAATTACTACTGTGACATGTATTATTTCTAATATTATTATGTTGGTGTTGCTACATGTTTATTGCTGTCAATATTTTCATTGTTTTCTTTGTTATTGTTATTACATGTACTTTGATTCTCTCCTGTTTCTTCTTTTCTTTTGATGTTTTGTTGACTTATACCTCAAGCAATGTCTGTCCGCCGGTCTGTATCTCCGTTTTCATAATAGGGGGACATCTTCATAAAAAAATTTCCTAAACCGTGGTTTTTTTCAAGAGCTTAGCTGGTACCAAAATGTTACGCAATAAATCTGGACTGACCCAAGTTTAAGTTTTAGAGCCCTCTCGGTCTCAACTGTCCTCTGCGGTCGTTGTGGAGCGGACGAGCCTGGGTGTTTGTGAGGGGGGGGGGGGGGGGGGGGGAAGAGGGAAGGGGGGATTTTCTGACGTTCCGATTAAAAGTGAATCACTCTCGGAGACTGGTTTGGTTTGGCGTTACGTCCCTTGCAACACTGTAAGGTCATTTAAGAGACTGGCTATTTTGACCCTGCCTGTCAGGGCCAACCCGGGCTGAAAAATTCCAGCACAAAAAGAGCAGATCGTCCGCATGCGGGATCGTACTCGGGTCTTCTGCATAATAGGCGAAGTGCCTAACCATTATACCACAGCGCCAGTTGTTGTTGTTGTTGTTTTTTTGCTTTGGAGACATTTAGGTCTCACTAGTCCTCTGTAGTCGTTGTCGAACGGAGGATTCTAATTCAGTTTCTCACACCGTGGGGATAGGGAGGGGAGGGGGGGGGGGGGGGGCGAGGGGGATCGGATTGAATTTTCTGACACTCCGATTGGAAGTGAATCACTCTCAAAGTCTCTAAGTCGTCTGCTGTGGAGTTTGGTTTCGTTCCTATCTGGCGTATTTAATTTCAGTCTGCTGTCTGGAAAGGAATCAAGAACTTCACCCAAGTGTTCCTGCCTCGTGTCCTAATCTGACCAATGGTGACGGAATTGAATGTACCCAAACTAACCCAGTCGAGCTAAGTTGATTTGAAGTTTAGTCAACCAAAGTGTATAACTCCAAAAGACATGTTTAAATTTGAACACACGTACTCATACTTGTTGAAAGTACGGGAGGCTCATAAGTTACATAAAAAGATTTTTTTTAAACACTTAAGTGAATAACTTAGTATTAAAACTAGTAATAATACTAAGTATGTCAATAGAAGTTATTGTAATAATAGAACATGGATGGATAATTTTTTTTCTTCGGTAAAGCGGTTTTTATCCTTTTTCTTTCTTTTCGATGTTTTTGTAACCCCCCTCTCTCTCTATCTCTCTCTCTCTCTCTCTCTCTCTCTCTCTCTCTCTCTCTCTATCTCTCTCTCTCTCTCTCCTCCTTTTTTGTTTATCTTCTCAATTTCTTTTTTCTTTTTCTCTCACTCTCTTTCGCCTTCCGTTTTACCCTTTCTGTTTCTCTCTCCTTTTCCCCTTTCATCTAGCGTTAAGAATAAGAATAGCAACACCCACAGCAGTAGTGTGAACAGTAGCAATGTTAATAATAATACAATAAAAGCTAATGTGAATATTGACTACATTTACATCTCACCACCACCGCACACAAACGTCCTTAGAGACAGTGACCAACAGCAAAGTGATATTCAATAATGGTCCATTTTCGCTGCCTCACAGTAATTGTTGTCATTAGCCTCCTCTCCGTATCCCGACCCCCTCTCTCTAGTACCCCTGGGTGGTCAGGAGAGTCCATCCCGTCTTGTCTCTCCTAGTTATGGACCTCATCGATCTCGACTGACCTTGTGGGACGTGTCGTTTAAGTCTTGTCTTCCTGGACCTGCCCTCTATCCATGTTCAAATCCGAATGATCGATTCGTTTGTTCGGATAACTTTAGACGCGCCGTGAGTTGTAGTAAGCAATATAGGTTGGAACTTAAAATTTTATTCTTGGAAGAAAACTTTTTTTTTTTTTTTACCAAAAAATATTAGTGGTTCTATCTATCTCACCGCTCTCTCTTTGTTGCTCCATACTCTCCCCCTCTCTCTCTTTTCTCCTCTCTCCTTTTACCGGCGTCTGTGGTGTAATGGTTAGGCGCTTCGCCTATCCCGCAGGGGACGTGAGTTCGAGGCCCACGTGGGACAGTTTGTTTGATCGAGGGTATCTCCGTTTTTCTGCTGGGACAAGGTCCCTCTCAGCCCGGGTTGGCCTGACAGGCAGGGTCGAAGTCGCCCGTCCCTTAAATTACCTTACAGTGTTGCAAGGGACGTTAAGCCAAAACCAAACCAAAACCAATCTCTCCTTCTGTCTGCCTCTCTTTCTTTCTTCTCTCTCTTTTACTCTTCCACTCTAACCAAGTTCCCCCAGAGGATAAAATGTGTAGCCTCCTTTCTTTCTTGTTTCTGTCATTCCTATACCCATTTTGTGCCATTTATTTATTTTCGTTTTTTATTTGTATGAAGTTGCTGCGAGAGATGTATACAGGGCTCCTTTCTCCGCATGAAAAAATCCAATATGAAACAAAAACTAATCAAAACAGGTCCATTGTCTTAACTATCAAGTTACTTCGTTTTAGTTCTTGCAGTGCAGAACTCGAACTATCACGAAAAAAGCTCTTTAAAAAACAACCCAACCTACCTCATTCAATTTGCTGGTTGTTTCGCAAAGGGGCGAATATCATGATGAATATAATGGACTATTCGCCCCTATGTAATAGCACCAGCGAATTATTCGACTCATTACCTACAGACACACTGATTTATCCGGATTTTCAAACCAAGAACCAATTTTAGCCCAGACCTATCTATCATGTCCACTACCCCCCTGGCCCGTCTGTCCCAATAGATACTCCGTCTTCCCGACAGGGAATGTAGTGAGTGGCAGCCGCCCTCGTGCGTGACAAGAAAGGGGTCCTTTATCAGACGTCCGCACCCCATACACATGGAATCTACCCGGCATGTAGACCCGTACCCGGCCCAAACAACCCATACACATGGAATCTACCCGGCATGTAGACCCGGTACCCGGCCCAAACTGTCTGATTTGATCCTCTAACGAGACACGAGAGATCCAGACAAGTTATCAATGTTGTTACGAACATGGATGGTTAACTGGTTTTCTTTGGTAAAGAGGTTTTATCCTTCTCTTTTTTTTCGATGTTTCTTTAATCTCTCTCTCTCTCTCTCTCTCTCTCTCTCTCTCTCTCTCTCTCTCTCTCTCTCTCTTTTATCCTCTCATTTTCTTTTTCTTTCTCTCTCACTCTCTCGCCTTTTCCTTTTTACTCTGTTTATTTAATGATTGTAAAGCGCATAGAGCTTGCTTTCGAGCGGGGATATGCGCTATATATAGGGTGAGCCAAAAAAAAAATAGGTTCCTCGGTTTTCGCCATATTTTACTTAATAATAAACGGATTTTTTACGAAACTTCACATATTGAAAGTCCGTCCAGGCGGAAAAGATTCCTGAAAGTTTGATTCAATTTGAAGCGCAGAAATAGAAAAAAGGCGCATTTTAAGAAACCATGTCATTTTCCAATAAAATCGGATCTTTCATTTACAGTCCAAGCTCTTCATTCCTTTGTGAATGCTGTATTTAACGGATAAATCTTCGATAGGCCCAAACCTAGTGAAAAGGATTTGGTCAACAGCGAGTTCTAAAGACATAGCGGAAATAGCTGAAGCAAATTCTCTCATCAAGTCATTGGGATCGTCTTCAAAGGATCGTTTGTCGGAATCAGTCATCATCATGTTGTCGTCTGAGGAATATGCTTTGATTAGCAAGTTTGGAGACA
>JAUKPP010258973.1:0-12025 GCA_032273245.1 Phyllaplysia taylori
TCCGCGATCGGGGATCGATCAAGGGTCTTCCCGCATGCAAGGCGAAGAGCCTAACCATTACACCACAGCGCCGGTCTAAAAAAAACTGATCATTCCAACAAAAATCACAATGCCACTATCAGTCTGTCTATCAGTGCATCGCAGTGGCATTGCATTTTCGAGTATTTAGACTTTCTCTGGGCACAGCCCTATGAGACTGCTTGCCCCTGTGACCTCTAGCCTCCCCCCCCCTCCCCTCCCTCCCCCCGCCCACCTCCCTCCCCTATCTCTTTTATGAAATAATCTCAGATCTTCCACTACATTGTAAAATACTTTTTTTAAATAAAAGTTCTGACATTTTGATTTCCCGATGACATTAGCACTCTCGGGGTCAAAGGCCAATGCACATGATCGGAGGCAACACTAGCGGGCTGACTGAGGTTGCGTCTTTCTCTCTGGGTCGCCACCCCCCCCCCTCCCCTCACCTTCCCACCCCTCTCCCGCTCTGATGTGGCTAAGTGGCTCGGGCGCGTCTTGGGCAGAAGAATTTGTTTACATTAGCAACCAGTTGTCAAGGGTTTTCAATCTCGGGCGTGCCGATCAGGGGAAAGATAACGGGAGATCGCAATTGTCTGTAAGCTGAAAAGAAAAATGTGGGGAATCGCTGGCCGAGGAGGAGTGGGGGGGGGGGGGTGATGGAGTGTTTGATTTATTTTTTGGATTTTTTTTTCTTCTTGTTTCGTTATTTTTATATAGGCCCAAAGAGCTGTAATCATGTTGAAAGGGAAAAACTAGCCTCTGGCACTCTATGTCAAGGACGAGGTGGCCAGTAAACATGCAGAAGAATCGGTCTCCAAGGAAAATAAGAGCGGTGGTACCCTTCGTTACAAGAACTTTTAATCCGGTTTCAAAAGTGCGATATCGTGCATCCTATCAGCGCTATTTTTCAATCTCAAAGAAAGCGGGAAATGTAGTCGTTGTCAACGAAAGTTAAAGAAAGCGCGGTGGTATTTGACTTCGCGTTGCTTAAAAGCGGGTGATTTTCTTCTCTCAAATTCATTCCTCTCTGGTGGGTCAAGGAGTTCAGAGAGCGATAAAGACGAGATGGATTGAGTGGCAGGGTGGGTCAGCTGGGGAGAGGCGAGGAGATCGGAGAAGGACGTTTCTAGAAAGTGAAATGGGAAAGCGCCACCCTACTTCCTTTTTACTCTATCTCAAGATTTCTCTAAGACGAAAATAATATTTCATCTCACTTATTGAAGAGCAAAATGTCCTACATTCGCCAAGCAAAATTTTGGACATGTTTCAAAAGTAAAACTAAGCAAACGAAAAGAGGAGCCGTCGACTTGTGAGGGAACAGAATTCGGGGTGCGGAGTTGAGGGGGGGGGGGGGGGGGTGGTGTGAGAGAATAGAGAGGGGAAAGGATGGAAAGAGACTTAGAGGGAGGGAGAAAGAGTGAGAGATGGTGAGGAAAGGGTGAGAATAGAGTGATATGCCGTACAGTTCAGCTAAGAAGTGAAGTGTTGGCATCCGGATAATCAACGATTTGCAAAAGAGACATTACTTCAAGCGGAGGGGAAGGAGGCAGGGTTTGAAAAGCATGGATGATGCACAGGATTTAAAGACAACTTTCGAATACCGTACCATTCCCATAAAATTTAAGGAGTGCGTATGGGAGGTAGGGAGAGACAGAGAGAGATAGAGATAGAGAGAGAGAGAGAGAGAGAGAAAGGGAGAGAGAGAGGAAATTCGTTTTGTTATTAGTTTTGCGTCTCTCGCAAAACTGTACGGTCATTTAAGAGAAGGGCTACTTTGACCCTGTCCGTCAGGATTAATCCCCGCAGAAAAAAAGATTGCCGGATGTAGGATCGAACTCGGGTCTTCCTCATGATAGGAGAAGAGCCTTACCATTACACTACAGACACCGGTAGAGAGAGAGAGAGAGACAGACAGACAGACAGACAGGGAGCGAGGGAGAGAGAGATGGAGACGGAAAAAGAAAGTTTTGAAAGTCGTGAAAGGATAATGACATTTTTTTAAGATGCAAGTAGTCTGTGGTGAAATAGTTTGGCTGTTAGCCTATCACGTATAGAGCGGGAGTTCAATCCAGACGTTTAACGAACATTTCCGTCTCCCTGTTGGGATGTCAATGCTGCTCTCAGCCCGGGTTGGTTCTGACAGACAGGATCAAAGTAGCATGCTTTTATATAAAATAGATTTAAAATGTTACAAGGGTCATAAAGAAAAACTAACCAAGCATTTACTGCGGGGTTCAGACGGGCGCGGCTCCGCAACACACGACCCAACTCGCATGCAACAGTTGACCCTAGTTCCATTTCACACGAGCACATGACTTTGACCGACTAAACAACAATCATGACCCGAATGCGTTGAGTCTCAACTTTTCAAAATGCTCTCGAAGTAGTCGAAGCCAAGGAGTTTAGAAAGAGTCCTTGACCCTGACCCTGATGCGTTGACCTTTCAACTTTTCAAAGTGCTCTCGAGGCCAAGGAGTTTAGACATTTTCTTTGACCCTGACCTCCCTCTTCTCTGATTGGCTCCTTTGGCACTACTGTTGAAAGAAAATCAAACATTTGATTTTCGTTCAACTGTTGTGCGACTTGCGAAAACGATTAATTGGCATACGAGCACGGGGCTCTGTCGTGGTCATTTGTTGTATGTTGGGTGTTGGGTCGCATCGTGTGCAATACCCTAAGCAATTTGTACTTTAAAATTTCTGGTGGAACAAAATAGACCATGAAGAAAAAATTGTGGCGAACCGAACGTAAGGAGCCACTAAAAGAATAGACCAATATAATGAGGACACACGAAATGCTCGAGTCAGGGAAAACTATAGTTGTTTTTCTTACTTGGGAATAAATAAGTAAGACATGGCTGGAATAGTTCAGTCCCATACTCGACAGAGGCTAAAACAGCCAAAGAAGCTGGTACCTCTCTAAAAGAATAACTATAAACTAAATGACGAACCCATACTCAGTATGTATGTTTGTAAACCCCAGAGGTTGTTTTTTTCATTGCAGTGCATCGAGGCAGCAGATCTGCCCCCCCCCCCCTCCTCATCGGGAAAACCCGCTGTTTTAAATTAGTCTTGGACAGCTCTAAATATATTAATTATTTACCAGCGCCACCTTTCTGCGTAAGACACAGAACATCATTAAACTGTCCAGTTTTTATTAGAGTCCAGTTGTTATCAGCCTGTATCTCCTGAGCCAATTCCATCTGCGGACAGATTGTTTGGACAGTGTCCATCCTCTGTAATCCCTCGCTATCTCGCTTCACCATTCAAAAACCTTGACATGACAAACGTAGGGGCGCTCGGAAACTTACGCGAGGTGACGAGAAACAATACATGCACATCATCTCGCTTATTGCTTTCCTGTATTGTCTTAAATCAGCGTGATTGACGTACATGAAGGGTGGAGGAGGAGAGGGGGGGGGGGGGGGCAGTAGTTAAGATGGACGCAGACCTATAGCAAGAGAAAGATTAATTAGATTTTTTAAATTATATTTTATAATGTTATGACACATGTATAAGGGGAGAGCTTGGCAGAGAAATGGTTTTTTATTCTCATTGTTTCATTGCTGGGTTTGCGTTTTGTTTTATTTTTTGTAGATTTCTGTGTTTATGCGGAAATTTGTGGGATTAATTTTTGCAAAGAGCGTTTCGTTTCGATTAGAGAGTGTGTCAACGTGAAGATCGCGCACAATCATGTTTTCATGTCTGACAATGACAGGCTGGCATTATGCGAAACGTTAAATAAAAATCAACGTTTTGTCGAAGAATTTTTTTATTATCAGAAAGAGTGTCGACACGGCTTTGTCTCAAGAGGGAGAAACGGTTTAAATCTTCTGATGCTTAAATGTATCCACTCCAAACTCCTTTTTTCCATACTTCCTTAATGCACTAGCACATCTTTCTTCCTCTATCAAAATCAAAGCAACCGCCCACAATTTTCCTGGTTTTAGTTTTACATCCCTTGCGACATTATGGCCATTGAAGAAGCGGGCTACACCGACCCTGTCTTCAGGGTCAAGTCAGGCTGACAGGAACCGTAGATCCCGGCAGAAATAGGGAAATACTCGATTAATAAACTGTCAAGTGAGACTCGGCCTCCAGACCTCTACGCGATAAGCGACGAGCGTAACTATCGCACCACTCACGCAGGTTTCCAAAAGCTGGCTTACACCCTAACCTTATGCATAACCATCCCCCTTCCCAAATGTTTAAACCCTCTTCCCCCCCCCCCCCACACTCTCTGTTTTCTTTATTATTAGGAGTTTATGGCTCTTTCGACGCAATAAGGTCATTTCGGCGCCTCGTTACCTCATGCCCACTCTATAGGTCTGCGTGCTTCTGGTGTTTTGCAGTTCCGGAGAGCAAATATAGGCCGGCTCTAAAATGACCTTACAGTGGTACACTGGACGTAAAAACAAAACAAAAATTACACAAAACAAGACGGGGAAACAAGGAGCTGCTCCATACTTTTTGCTGGTCTCAGCTCATCTCTGCCACTGACGTACAAGCTGAAATGGAGGCATCTGTGGCCGAGAGCTAGTACGCCCGCCTACAAATGAGGAGGTCTCGGGTTTGAATCCTGTGAGGTTCACCGGGATTTTTTTAGATTATTCATGGCTCCGACCCCTGCCCTATTGGAGATGGACATGAAATTCGGAAGTCCCGCCTCTTAAATGACCTTACAGTGTTGAAAGAAGAATTAAGCAAAAGCCAAGTTGAAGCTGCCCGGAGGAGAGATCTTCAACCAAAGAAATAGAAATGCTCGCAGCCGAGATATCTAGACTTCCGGTAAGGCACGACGCCATGATTCAAAGATGGCATGGCAATGTTCTGCACTATCTCTCTTTTCCTTCCCTCTCTTCTTCTCTTTCCCCGTGAGAAACTAGCCAATAGCTAAGGAACAAACCACACAAGAAACGAATAAAAACAGCAGATAAATTAAAGCTGGTGAAAATTATCGTAACTAACACCGCAGAGATGATGATTCAAAGAACAGGAAATTTAGCGAGTCATTATCTTTGGCCACTCACAATACGACACATTTAGTGGACACTCTGCACTTGACCACTCCTAATCCTACACTACGACGCTCATTCCTGCAAGTGTGAAAAGGCCATTTGACTATGATGCCTTCCTGCGTTGATTGTTTAGCAAACAGACAAATACCCCACTACAATCCTTGTACTATTCGCCCTTATGCAAAACAACCAGCGTTATGAGGACTCGTTTGTTTCACTGTGCGTTCCCATGAGATAAGGCACCAAATGCTTGGGAAATGTCCCCTCCATTGGTCATGTGGTGCACCAGCGCTGCATTGAGCTATCTACAAATGGCAGAGAGACGAATGTGGAACTTTTAGTGGCATGCGTCAAGAGCAAGTTGGTGTTATCATTTCGTCTACGTGATTCCATATTTGCTTAATATTCGGAATTAACGTTCTAATTCTAATTCTATTTTCTTTTCAATCCGAATGTGCAAGATGTCATGTTTCTATCAGTGAGTTTAAGCCAAATTTCGTCACACAAATGGCAACCCTCAGGGAAATTTAAGCCTGACTGAGTGCTTAAGTAAAAACCAAAATAAGAAGAGGCCAAAACAGCTGAGGCTGGCGCCTTTATAAATAACCCACTCTTTACTACTACTACTACACTGTCTTTCCGTCTCCCCCAAGAGATTTTTGGGCAGGTTTATCTTATTGTCTTACTAAAATCCCCCGGTCTTATTCTATCAGGCACACTTTTTAAAATCAACACCTGGCACGATAATTTCCTAATCGAAAACAAGCTTATTATGTTCTTGAAAAGCCCTTTGCCTTTATACATTTCTTTTTTCATTTGACATGTAACATGAACGCATTTTGGTCGAGGTTTGTGGCTTTTTCCATTGTTAGTATGATATCTTCACGCATAATAACCTCGTTATTTAGTTTGTTTTCAGTTATTTATTTAAAGAAGCTCCAACCTTTTTCGCTGTTTCAGCCCGCGCATTAAAACCTCTCCTGTGCCCTCCGTGAGCCAAACTTGTACCATCTCTCTTGGAGCGGCTCTTCCATCTTCATCCTTTTCCTATAACTATTCTATATAAGACTTCGGCAAATATGAAATGAGCTGGAAGATTATTAAACCCCCAAACTCTGCAGATAGAACAGTACAGCACTGAGCTTATGACCATGCGACCTGCCTCCTCGCCCACCTTGCTCCGCCCATCCCCACAGGTTCAGGGACAGAGCTAACCCAATAAGAGTCCAAATGCTTGATGAAAGACCGCAGTGGGCTGACCCGCGGGGTGTTGGGCAGTTGACCTGGATGATTCCCCTGGAGGCGGGAGGTCAGAGGGCGCATGGACCAAGTGACGTGACGCCCACAGAAGTGCTGTTTCCTGTCAGGACATTGTGCAGGGCTTTTGACATCTCCGTCACTCAGAACACGGGCTGGCATTCACTACCCACACATGTTACATTTCCTTTTAATTTTGTTAACACTTTTACGTCTATCACAACATTGTAAGGTTATTTAAGAGACGCGCTACCTCGGCCTTTCCTGTCAGGGCTAAGCCGGGCTGGTAGGAGCGGATCCAAGTAGAAAAATGCAAGTGGTCGTCTACGTGTGGGGTTGAGTGAAACTCTTGTCTTCCGTAAGATATGCAAATAGCCTAACCGTTGCACCACAGACGTCAGTTTACAATCACGATAATGTAAAATAATATTTGCTAGAACACCAATGAGTGCTCAACTCATGTTGGGAATCATTACAGACATTTCACACGAAAAAGAATCAATTTTTTCACTTTGTGCAGAAGACATTGGCTAAAACAGTCGAGGCTGGCCCTCTATATATAATTCATTCACTATCTAATTCCCTTCAGCTATATTTCTGTGCTGTTTGTTGTTTGTTTATTGGCTACTTGGGACCTTTTGAAATTGGGGTGATGTAATGATTGGGGACAAAGGGAGTGGTACAAGTAGCGCAAAACCAAAATGCCATACTAAAACCAAAGAAACTCAACAACCATTATTTCTTAGTATGCATACGTGTATTTATTACAGTAGGCGAAAGTGCCCCCTACGCCTGGTTCAGTGGTTACTCGGTACTTGAAACCCAATAGTTACAAGTTCTTCGGTGGTTCACATGGGGTGAAATCAAATTAATATCATTCTAATGTTGATTTCTCCCTGGTTGGGTTAGCTCCGGTCGACTCTTGAAGCAACCAGACGAATAGATAATGAGTTGCAAAGTAAGTTCCAAGCGTGCTTGTTTTATTTCTCTTTCTATTTTCCCTCTCATTCTCTTTCTCTCTCTTTCCATCTATCTGTCTCTCTCTCTCCACCTCCTTGTCCATTTAACCTTATATTTAAGTGTCTCTCTCTTGTACTTTTCATTCTTTCGGTCAACCCTTCCTTTCGCTCTCGTTTTATTCTCGCAGTCTTTAATTCTCTCCCCAACGTGCTCTTTTTTGGATTTTTTGTTTCTTTGTTTTTTGTTTGTTTGTTTCCTTCATCGACATTTTGAAAGGCACTCACTGAACCAGAGAATTATACACATAAAACACATTCACGCTAAGAGAGAGAGAGAGAGAGAGAGAGAGAGAGAGAGAGAGAGAGAGAGAGGCGGAGAGCGTACGAGATGCATACTTCCTAGCATTTTCAGAAACACACAAAGACAAACACACACACAAACACACAAATGCATGCACACACAGACACACGCAACCCCCAACACAAACACACACACACACACACACACACACACATATGTAATACACTCATAGAAAGTACGATGCTGTAGAGAGGAAGTCAGGCATCTTGTTGCTCTTGCAAACCCAATCAGGCACAAACACATAAACAGGCACACACACAAACAGACACACGCACGCACGCACGCACGCAGCTCTCGTGTTCTAGAGATAACGGTGCCTCCCTCTGATGCCAATGGTCATGGGTTCGAACCCGTGACAGTACAGGCACGTTATCCTCAACAAATTCCTTCTTTTTCTTGTTCTTGTTCTTGTTCTTCTTCTTCTTCTTCTTCTTCTTCTTCTTCTATGCCTTGTCTACGCTTTCAACTAATTTTCTGACTCTTCCTCTCATTCTCACCCCTCCCTCTCTCTTGTCTCCTCCTACTCCATGCTAACCTTGTCGCTTTTCTTGCTTCTCTCCTCTTCCTCCTTGTCTACCCCTTTCCTTTCAACCACACCCCTGATATTAGGGTAGGTAAGATCAAACACCTAGTCTTCTAGGATAAGGACGAAAAACCTCAGAAGCCCCGTGTCTAGGTTGCGCACGTTAAAGATCCCTTTGTGGTCGAAAATCGAAAAGAGTAGGCCTATTAGGCTCCGCCCGGGCAAAATTCAAAATTAATCCCTACCCAAAAAATACCTTGGAATGGTTCGGTGCGCTGAAATGACCTTATAGAGTCGATGGAGCCCTAAATCCCTAAGCAAACAAACAAACAGACGCACACGCAGACACAAAGAAACAAACACAGGCTCGTACGCAGACACACATGCATAATCTTCTTGCACTGGCAGGTATACATAACAAGCATGCAAAAGCACACGCGCACGCACACATACACACGGGTATACTCACAAATCCACTCACAAACCTTATTCATAGAAAGAGAGACAGGCAAAAAGAAAGAGAAAGGAGGGGGGGGGGGTGCAGTCTCTTTGCAGTAGCATTACTGATGTAATGAACATCACAGACACGGGAGCTTGCGTTAGTCAATTCGCGGCCATAAATGTTTTAGTTCTCTCTCTCTCTCTCTCTCTCTCTCTCTCTCTCTCTCTCTCTCTCTCTCTCTCTCTCTCTCTCTCTCTGTGTGTGTGTGTGTGTGTGCGCCCTCTCTCATTCTTGATCTCTTTCTCCGTCTCTTTCTCTCTCTTTCTCCCTCCTTCTCACTCCCACTCTCTCCCTCTTTGTCTCTCTCTCTCTCTCTTTTTTGTCTCAGTTGTATGTGAATGCGAATGTTTCGAATAGAGAGAAAGAAAGCTAGTTGTGTCGTAAACAAAGGAGGAAAGATAGGAAAAGAGAGCGCGAAAGAGAGACTGAAAAATATTAAATGATTCAAGGAGTTAACGATGAAAAAGAAAAAGAAGGATAGGAAATTTTTACCTGTCCTATATTCTCTGAACCTATTTCACAGTTGGCTCAAGATCCACAACAGCCTGGGGTGAACATCTGTGATGGCTAAAACAGCCAAAGAACTGGCAGCTCTATCAATAACTCATTCACAACAAACAAGAACATTTATGAAACAAATCGAAAAAGCTGACCGTCGAGTCGGCCACTCAAAACGACAAAATCTGGTGCCTCTTTGGTCGACCTCTTTGGTTTTGTTTTGTTTCTATTTTTACGTCCCTCGCAATGATGTAAGGTCAATTAAGAAACGGGCCACTTCAACCCTGCCTGTCATGTTCAACTCGGGTTGAGGGGGATGAATCCCAGCAGAAAAAATGCAACTCGTCTGCACCAGTAGCAATCGAACTCGGGCCTTCCGCACGATAGACAAAAAGCCTATTCATACACCACTTACGCCAGTGATGGCTTTCTTGTGAAATATAATACGCAAAGCAAATGCTGTGTTTGATAGATAAGCTTTGTTGTATGTCTTTTCATGCGATATAAACTTTTCTCCTCTCTGCCTCTATTCTCTTGTCCATTTCTGCCTCACAATATTTTGTATGTATGACGTTACCTATGTCCATACTTATCATTACATATATTATTATGTGTTATCGCTTGTATGAATATGAATGTGTTTGTACACCATTGCAAAAGGAATTTCCCCACGGGGATAAATAAAGATGACTTTTATTTATTTATTTATTTATTTATTTATTTATTTCTTTTCTTCTAAGTGATGAAAAGTTCACAACTGTGTTCATGTTGGAATGACACTGTGATTGATCACGACTCATCCATTCATTTTTACTTATATTATTATCATTGTGTATAATACAAGTGGCTCAAAGTAATTTCTTTACTGAGGACCTAAGGGAAAAGGATGTCAGTACAGTTGGTCTTGCCTTTCAAGTAACCTTACAGTGTTTCAAGGAGTGTAAGCGTAAACTGAAGGCATTAACATTGTCAAGCACGATGATTGGATACTCGCCCTATGACGTCACGATTGCACTGAAGGGCCGTAACTGCAGACAACCCTTGGGTAGGACAAATAGGTCGCGAGCTAATAATTGTTGTGTTGGAGCGATATTCAGAGGTTAAGTACCTCGTGCCACTGTTTCCTCGCTTTTTTACTTTTTTCTTCCCCATTTCTTTGTTTGGGTAGATCTATATTTATTCGTTTTCATTGTGAAATTCAGAGTTTCTATAATTGCGTTGTGAGTGTGAAATTCACGTGAAATCTAGAGGCAGCACTAGCAGAGATTTATAAGGTTTATGAGATAAGCATCGAAGCCTCTATAGGCGCACCCGGCGTCCTCGTGACGTAGTCCATGTCAACAGTGCTCACTGGGCAATAGAAGCGCGGCTAGGAAAGCAGTGCCAATGGGAGGCCGCGCTTGGTTGTGGCCACGCTCGTAATGCACTATTGTCGTGGAGCGTTTCACACCTTTGCCACTAGTAACTATGTATGTTTGTTTCTCTGTTGTTTGTTCATCGTTTGTTTGAAACACTGTAAGGTCATTTAGACTCTGCCTGTCAGGGCCAACCCGCGTGGAGAGGGACAGATCCCACCAGAAAGACGTAGATGCTCATCTCCACTTGGGAATCAAACTCGAGACTTCTTTATAAAAGGCGAACAGCAAAACCGTTGCACCACAGTCGTGGGCGGGATTGGGGGTGGGGGGGGGGAGGGGAATGGCTTGAGGGTGCATAGTTACTGTTAGGTAATGACTGCAGAAGAGAAGAAAAGATAAGGTTCCGCCAGCCTTCAGAAGATGATGCGCCAACGTGACTAGGAGCGACACGCAAGAGGCGACAGGGGCCATATTTCCATTGACGTAGAAAACCGAACACTCTCCAGGGTAACCTTGTGGTTTAAGCTAACTAACTGGATTCCAGAATATTCTTCGAGCACACGGAAACTAAAGGATGGGCGAAGGCCGAATCAATTATTTGGGGGGTATTTTTTTTTCTGACATGTTAGAAGAGGATGAAACCGGAAAAACACACGGTTGTTGCTGTTGGTGTTGTTGCTGTTGTTAGTGGTTAGGATGCCAGACTCGTAATCGTGAGGTTGCAGGATCGAATCCCAACTGGGGCCCGAGGTTGTGTCCTTGGTAAAGGCACTTTGCACGGATTTTCCTCACCACACCCAGTTGTCAATGGGTACCCGGCTATGAACAGCGAAATATATTGTCAGTATGTTAAATTTCAGAGCATGTGAAAAAAATGCCTGTTGTTAATGAGCATATTTTGTCAATGTTATTGAGTTCGCTGGGGTTAGTAATGCGCTTATCTTTATATTGCAGTAAATTGTATCCCAATATGAATATTGTTTACTGTGATTGTAATATTATATTACTGTTATTCTGTTCTTGGGCGCTGAACTGTGGCGACCGGCAATGGCGTGTGTATATGCATAGTTTGTATGGATTGCGTTACCTTTGTCCATACTTATCATTGCATGTGTGTGTTATCGCTTGTATGAATGTGAATGTGTTTGTACATCATTTCAAAGTGAATTTCCCCACGGGGATTAATAAAGATAACTTCCTTAAATAGTGGTGGTGCTTTCCAATAAACATAACGTAATAGCGAAGGCTTTAGAGCTATATACAGAGATATGGAGACGTCCGACCGACGTGGGGGTCGAACTACTGTCGTCTGCGTGACAGGCGAAGAGCTTGACCATTACACTGCATTCCCCGGTCGCATGAGAGCATTTTATCTTGCTTGATGGTTTGGTTTTCAGTTTTACGTCCCTTGCAACACTGTAAGGTAATTTAAGAGACGGGCTGTTTCGACCCTGGCTGTCAGGGCCAACCCGGGCTGAGAGGGAAAAAATCCCAGCAGAAAAAAACCCAGATCGTCCGCGATCGGGGATCGA